>JAKROA010000007.1:2795918-3082171 GCA_023375655.1 Taenia crassiceps
ATCCATCCATCCTGTATCCATCCATGCTGTATTTATCCATCCATCCTGTATCCATCCATCCATCCATCCATCCTGTATCCATCCATCCTGTATCCATCCATCCATCCTGTATCCATCCATCCTGTATCCATCCATCCTGTATCCATCCATCCTGTATCCATCCATCCATCCTGTATCCATCCATCCATCCTGTATCCATCCATCCTGTATCCATCCATCCATCCTGTATCCATCCATCCATCCTGTATCCATCCATCCATCCTGTATCCATCCATCCATCCATCCATCCATCCTGTATCCATCCATCCATCCATCCTGTATCCATCCATGCCGTATTTATCCATCCATCCTGTATCCATCCATCCTGTATCCATCCATCCTGTATCCATCCATCCTGTATCCATCCATCCTGTATCCATCCATCCATCCATCCATCCATCCATCCATCCATCCATCCATCCATCCATCCATCCATCCATCCATCCATCCTGTATCCATCCATCCATCCATCCTGTATCCATCCATCCATCCATCCTGTATCCCTATATCCATCCATCCTGTATCCATCCATCTCTGTATCTATCCATCCTGTATCCATCCATCCTGTATCCATCCATCTATCCATCCATCTATCTATCTATCTATCTATCTAGTATTCATCCATCCATCCATCTCTGTATCCATCCATGCTGTATCTTTTATCCATCCATCTTTTATATCCATCTATCCTGTATCCATCCATCCATCTGTATCCATCCATGTATCCATCCATCCTGTATCCATCCATCTATCTATCCTGTATCCATCCATCCTGTATTCATCCATCCTGTATCTATCCATCCTGTATCCATCCTGTATCCATTCCTGTATCCATCCATCCATCCTGTATCTATCCATCCTGTATTCATCCATCTATCTCTGTATCCATCCATCTATCCTGTATTCATCCATCCATCCTGTATCTATCTATCTATCTATCCATCCATCCTGTATCCATCCATCCATCCATCCTGTATCCATCCATGCTGTATTTATCCATCCATCCTGTATCCATCCATCCATCATCTGTATCTATCCATCTCTGTATCTATCCATCATCTGTATCCATCTATCATCCTGTATCCATCCATCCATCCTGTATCCATCTATCTATCTATCTATCTATCCTATCTATCCATCCATCCATCCATCTGTATCCATCTATCTTGTATCTATCTATCCATCATCCTGTATCCATCCATCCTGTATCATCTATCTATCCATCCTGTATCCATCTATATCCATCTGTATCCCTATATCCATCCATCCTGTATCCATCCATCCTGTATCCATCCATCCTGTATCCATCCATCCTGTATCCATCCATCCATCCATCCATCCATCCATCCATCCATCCATCCAGTATCCATCCATCCATCCATCCTGTATCCATCCATGCTGTATTTATCCATCCATCCTGTATCCATCCATCCATCCTGTATCCATCCATCCATCCTGTATCCATCCATCCATCCATCCATCCTGTATCCATCCATCCATCCATCCTGTATCCATCCATCCTGTATCCATCCATCCTGTATCCATCCATCCTGTATCCATCCTGTATCCATCCTGTATCCATCCATCCATCCATCCATCCCGTATCCATCCATCCATCCATCCTGTATCCATCCATGCTGTATTTATCCATCCATCCTGTATCCATCCATCCTGTATCCATCCATCCATCCATCCATCCTGTATCCATCCATCCATCCATCCTGTATCCATCCATGCTGTATTTATCCATCCATCCTGTATCCATCCATCCATCCATCCTGTATCCATCCATGCTGTATTTATCCATCCATCCTGTATCCATCCATCCATCCTGTATCCATCCATCCATCCTGTATCCATCCATCCATCCATCCATCCATCCTGTATCCATCCATCCATCCATCCTGTATCCATCCATCCATCCATCCTGTATCCATCCATCCTGTATCCATCCATCCTGTATCCATCCTGTATCCATCCTGTATCCATCCATCCATCCATCCATCCATCCCGTATCCATCCATCCATCCATCCTGTATCCATCCATGCTGTATTTATCCATCCATCCTGTATCCATCCATCCTGTATCCATCCATCCATCCATCCATCCTGTATCCATCCATCCATCCATCCTGTATCCATCCATGCTGTATTTATCCATCCATCCTGTATCCATCCATCCATCCATCCTGTATCCATCCATGCTGTATTTATCCATCCATCCTGTATCCATCCATCCTGTATCCATCCATCCATCCATCCATCCCGTATCCATCCATCCATCCATCCTGTATCCATCCATGCTGTATTTATCCATCCATCCTGTATCCATCCATCCTGTATCCATCCATCCATCCATCCATCCTGTATCCATCCATCCATCCATCCTGTATCCATCCATGCTGTATTTATCCATCCATCCTGTATCCATCCATCCTGTATCCATCCATCCTGTATCCATCCATCCTGTATCCATCCATCCATCCATCCATCCATCCATCCATCCATCCATCCATCCTGTATCCATCCATCCATCCATCCTGTATCCATCCATCTATCCATCCTGTATCCATCCATGCTGTATTTATCCATCCATCCTGTATCCATCCATCCTGTATCCATCCATCCTGTATCCATCCATCCTGTATCCATCCATCCTGTATCCATCCATCCATCCATCCTGTATCCATCCATCAATCCTGTTTCCATCCATCCTATATCCATCCATCCATCCATCCATCCATCCTGTATCCATCCATCCATCCATCCTGTATCCATCCATGCTGTATTTATCCATCCATCCTGTATCCATCCTGTATCCATCCATCCTGTATCCATCCATCCATCCTGTATCCATCCATCCATCCATCCATCCATCCTGTATCCATCCATCCATCCATCCATCCATCCTGTATCCATCCATCCATCCATCCATCCTGTATCCATCCATCCTGTATCCATCCATCCTGTATCCATCCATCCTGTATCCATCCATCCTGTATCCATCCATCTTATATCCATCCATCCATCCATCCATCCATCCTGTATCCATCCATCCATCTATCCTGTATCCATCCATCCTGTATCCATCCATCCTGTATCCATCCATGCTGTATCCATCCATGCTGTATCCATCCATCCATCCTGTATCCATCCATCCATCCTGTATCCATCCATCCATCCATCCATCCTGTATCCATCCATCCATCCATCCTGTATCCATCCATGCTGTATTTATCCATCCATCCTGTATCCATCCATCCTGTATCCATCCATCCTGTATCCATCCATCCTGTATCCATCCATCCATCCATCCATTCATCCATCCATCCATCCATCCATCCATCCTGTATCCATCCATCCATCCATCCTGTATCCATCCATCCATCCATCCTGTATCCATCCATGCTGTATTTATCCATCCATCCTGTATCCATCCTGTATCCATCCATCCTGTATCCATCCATCCATCCTGTATCCATCCATCCATCCATCCATCCTGTATCCATCCATCCATCCATCCATCCATCCTGTATCCATCCATCCATCCATCCTGTATCCATCCATGCTGTATTTTTCCATCCATCCTGTATCCATCCATCCTGTATCCATCCATCCTGTATCCATCCATCCTATATCCATCCATCCATCCATCCATCCATCCTGTATCCATCCATCCATCCATCCTGTATCCATCCTGTATCCATCCATCCATCCTGTATCCATCCATCCATCCATCCATCCATCCATTCCTGCGTGTATCTATCTCTCCGTCCGCCCATCCTGTTCTTATTTATCCATCCATCTTTTATCCATTAATGCATACCTTCCAATAGATATCCATCCTGAACCCAACTCACTGTCTAACTCTTCACCTATCGAGTCCACTCTTTAGTCTCTTCTCAAACCCTCATTTCATGCCGTTATCGGCCTTTGCATTCCTCGTTCCATTTCATGCTCCTCCTTCCATTCATCCGAGATTAATCTATCTTTCCCCTCCTGTGTCGTTCCCTCCTTAGACCCTTCACTTTTCCATAGATCTCTCTGCTACCAATACCATTATAATGCCCTAGGAGTTCACGTCAGTGATTCTTTTCTTTCCCAAAAATTAAGTCTACCTGACATGGGGACACTTCAAATGTTCCATGAGGTCAGGACCGTGATGAAGGCAAACGCCCATTTATTTTTGCTCCCCAGTTCACCACCTCCTGAGGAATAGACCCCTCCTTGAAGTCCTTATTTAGCATCAAGGCCTTTGTTTGAAACACATGGCCTCCTCCTCGTCCGCGACAACTCCGCTATCTCATTGTCTCGTGTACTTATTCCGGAACCATTCATTCATACCCTTCAGATTCCTCTTCAGCTCTACGCAGTCACGCTTATCCAAGGTTTCTGCTTGGCTGTACACGTGGACGTGCCGATTAACTGCCTTCTAAATTGGGTAGTCAAGTAAATTTGGGCGTTGAAATTAACTTAAAAAATAGAACTTTAATATGTGTGGAGCGTTTTTGAGTAAACGGAAACTTTGACCTTTGCACGCTGCATAGGGTTGACTTAAAAGTCATTAGTGAATCAATTAGCGCCCACATCGTGAGCCTGACACTGTCACTTAACCTGTCATACATACGTCTAAAGAGATGACGCAACGCAAGGGTCTTAGCAACCCTCCAACAGTTAGACAAATATATCGTGAACGGTGAAGGAGTGTGAGCATGTGTATACAGTCAAATTGTTTTTTGCACCTTTGAGACCATGAGTCAGCTTAAGAGGGTCCCAAAGGCACCTAGACTTTGCCTCCTCCTCCAGTTTCCGTGTATTTCAGTTGATATGGCTTAAATGATAATCAAATAGAATTTTCCCGAAATATCGCATAGAATGCATCAAAATGGGGTCAAAAATCCTGGTGACTCGTTTAAACAAAGTCAGCATGCTAATACTTTTTCGTCGGCATTGAGAGGGCATCAGGTGTCTCCGTGGCCTGATCATACGTCGGTGGAACTGTTGGTGGCATCGAATACGCTGGGGCAGTGGGATACGGTGTAGTCTGTATGGGGTACCCTAGAGGCACTTGTGGTTGGTTGGGTTGGTAGCTAGGCGCCACAAACTGTGGTGTTTTTGGTTGGTTGGAGTAGGAACCCATCGGCATTTGGTTCACCTTATGCAGTAAAACAGAGAAACAGCCCCTACTTATTTGTATTTAAGTAGAATGTGCACTTAAATGCTGAGAAGGCTAAGACTGATGTCAAGCCTAGACAAGGTAATTTGAGTTTTGCATGAGTTGCAGCATCTTTAACTTCAAACTTTGTGGTATCTAATGCCTCGTTTGGTTGTGAAACACAAAAACTGTGTAACCAAAGAATCCAAGTTGAAACTTTCAGGCAACGATGACATGCAGTAAAACAAAATTTATGCACGTCTTGAATAACTAAAAATTAAACCAATTCACATTTGTTTAATTTCAAAAATACATTACTTACCCACAATGGTCGTAACATTATATTTATTGCTTAAAGCATTCCATAATCTTACACTACTTTGAGTTTTTTTGAGATTTTACAATTAGTTTCCCTTTTTCCTGTCCAACCTACTCTCCCTTTACCCTCTTCTCAATTCCTCTAGCGCAGTCTTCCCTTACAAAGTGTGACATAAGGTCCCTTTACGAACTAATTCTGCCATATAGAGCATGCATTCTTTCTTCTCATTTATTGGCCAGTCTTAGTCCATCCTGAATAAAAGAATACAAATAAAAAAATAGGAGCATTGTTTCTCAACCTATCATTAATGCATAAAACGGCTTTCCAAACACACCATCTCGATTCGCGTTCGTGAGGTTTAAGCAATATGCTAGCATAAGGGATTCCGTGATAGCAATTAAAATTTTCGCTTCCGGATATCGCCACTTGGCACTTAGAAATGCATTCAAGCAGTCGTCTTTTATTTTTCATGCTAACTTTAATAAAAAACCTACCATTTGAGGTTGTTGAGTAACAGTTATTACCGACTTAGAGGTATCGCTGAAGGCTAAGAATCCACAGGCACAGCACATCATAACTGACGCAACCACCATGAAAACGCAGCCAAAAAAGACCATTGCGATGCCGATAGCAAAGTTCCTGTCAAAATAAACGATGAATACAGCACTAATAATAAATTAATTTTTTAAAAATGATAATAACTACTTGCGGGTATGTAAGTAGGCTCCAAAACACTTACCTCTGTTCCCCTGAAAAATTGTCGCAGATCCCGTCCCAAACGTGAGAGGTGTCGGATGATCTGGTAAGTAATGTTAGGCAACAATATGATTTACAACTGTCCCACATACCTTTTGCTTGCGAAATAAGCTTTGGTTTATAGGGAAAAGACTTTAAGACTGCTACTAGTCAACCAATTAATGCTACTTTATCATTTTATTCGCGATGTAAACTTTAATTTTTTATCTAACACCTAAATAGCATAAGCGAGTGACAGAAAATTTGGACATTCGAAAATAAATTGCTTCTACTTATAACCGCTTCAGTAGTTAGCGACATACGGTGAAATCGGGTAAACATCTTCACAGATCTCGGTCCATCGGTACAAAACACCGGAGTTTTTGTCAATTAGCACCGCTCCACCGATTACGAGTCCCAAAGCAAGGATGAAACAGAATGCGGATGAGATCTGACAGCAAACTGCGTTAGCACGCGCGAACGCGCTAATGCCGTTTCTCATTCCCATGGTGCTGATCTCGAGGTGCAAAGGGACGGCTCAAAAATCTAAGCATAGATTATAAAAAATAAAAGTGGTGTCATAAAGTTAACCCAAAAACTGTTTACTGAGGTATTTATGCAACCAATAAATTTTAAAGGGTGGTCAAATCGTAAAAACGCCTTTGAAAACTATTTACTCTTGTTTGTCAACATTTACTATCAGCTGGTGAGCAAGGTAACAAAGGAGACGAGAGCACACAAGCGTACCCAATAAAACTCAACTCTCAACTGACTATCCTTCCCCATTTTTCGACGCACTCTACCTATGGCCTTGTGATTGACTGAGAATAGCTGTTGCTATGACAACAATACAGTGCCATCAACCATTGGGTAATTGGCTTCCTATTGACTCGCTACTTTAGCTTGTTTAGTTTGCTCAATTTTTCCCTCCAGCTCGCTCTTGCGTGCACAACTCCTCAAAATTATTTTGGCTACACTAAGAGCCTTATGTGGAGGCCACAAAAAAGCGGTTATCGGCATTTTCAAGCCCTTAGTCTTAAAGTTAAAGGCCTTAGCGATGGGTACAATTAGCGAGGCATCTGTTAGTGATAGCGTAACGGAAGAGACTGTTGGTATCATTGTCACGTGATGGCAGAATTACTGCGGCTGGCTAAAGAAGAGACGATTATTGTTGGTTCGTTTGCAGTGACCAGCCCTATGGAAGGTCAGACACAGGATGGGCGTTGGTTGATTCATTGACCGTTGTTAAGACATGGTTAAATGGGTCCCGTATCCATCTTCCTGTTCCACCAATTACAGGTACTCGTAGAATGCATTTTAGGCACTGATAGTGGCAAATAATTGCTTACCATAATAAATCCCTTATTATTTCGATTATTTTAGGGCATTGAAGAAAAAATATCATGGCGTTGGATGGGTTAATCAAAGCTACCAAAACAATAAATTAAGCCATTGGGCTCAGATAAACATACTTCCCACTTTGGTACGGGAATAAAGGCGAAAATTCTGACGTTTGGTTTGGAGTGGAATCCATTAAAGGCGGTCATGGCATAATGAAATTTGCCAGAGTGACCCGGTTATTTAACAACAATCCGCTTAGGACCCCTAATAGTTTCATTTTATGACTGCCAAGAGTTTTTAAGGCCCCTCATGTCAACAAATTGGTACAAATTGGACTGGTCTTATCAATGAATGGCGCCGTGGAGGCCGAGTGTGCTGCAATTTTTTTCTCTGGGTATGAGTAACTGGCTGCGTTAAGTTTCTGGAGGGCGTAGGTGTCTTTACTGTCGACCGCCATCTTAATGAACAGAGTCAAGACACGACGAGGTGAGAAGGGACAAACGATACTAGTGGTTTATTGCCAGGGCGAACCGCCGCAGCGGCAGGCTTAAATGTAAGCTAAAATGCCCTATTTTAGGCACGCAAAAGATGCTGAACGTCAACTTTCTGTCCTTAGAGAGAAAAAAATACCCAGTCAAAGAATTTTTCTGGCAACAATCATTGTGTATAATGCAGCATCTGATGACTTATCAGCTATGCTTTCCTTTTTTCTGTCATTTCTTTTACAAGACGCAATTAGGTCAAATTGAGAACTCCACCGCTTTAGTGTAAGCAAAAACAACTGGAACACGTGAACCAGCACAAACCTTGTTCATCGTGGTGATTGTAGCTAGGCATCTCAAGAAAGAAGACACAAGGAAAAAGCGGCAGACACGTTTTTAATTTATGATTAACTTTAAGAACGGCATGGACACAGTGCAATAGTTTGCCAGCAGTAGCGCACAGAAGTTGTGTAGACGTTTCAAAAGCACTCTTAGATATGTCTTCGGGTTGACGCAAATGGAAAGGTGCAGTACTTATTTTCATCTACTCCAGTTTGTTAGCCAACTATTTTATGGAGCCTCAGTCTTCCCCTGAGTCTGCGAGTGGACATAGCAAACCAAAAAAATAATGTATACTTGTAACAAAAGGACAAGAAGAATGTGATTACTGCTTTGTCACTTAACCGCAAGGTCGAAGAGAAAATGCGAACTAGAGAGGCTGAAAAAAGAAAATACCTGATTATTTTATAATACCCAATTAACCTACTACCTTCTTCGGACAAAAACTGCAAAGAGTAAAGTACATTGACTCCAATGAGCCAAGTTTAGATGAAAATGACATTCCATTGGAAGGAGCAATTTGATTGGCTCAAATGGGCGCATTATTGGCCAATCAATTGAAAAGAGAATAGGGACTACAGGATTAGGATCACCCACTGATTGGCTGATTAGTCATAGGTAGAACTCACTACTGCTTTGCAAAAAATGGAAGGAACACTGAAGTAAGCAAAAATTTTATGTGAAAAAGCACATTTGCATATTGGTAAAATTGATTTTTAGGTACTGGAACCACCTGAGTCCTCATAGCGTCGATTCGGGTCGCCTGTAAAATACCTAAAAAGACAATTTTTTTTCAATTCGCCTACGTCTACAGTACAAATCAAATAGGGAAAAGACAGCCTCAAATACACACAATTTACCTTAGGAGTGGATTCATATTTCCTTGAAATAACACAAACAATGCCTGCAATTATGATCCCGACAATTTCAATAAAGAGACTAAATACGATGACGGGGATGCCCATCTCCCTGAAACAAAAATTGCGAATGTTAGCGCAAATTAGGCCATTTCCCTTGAAACAATGATTAGCATTCCCTGCTACCTTTGTTAACTCAGTAGGATAGTGAATAAATAACTAGATTAAATCAGACGCTCACAAAATGTTCTGTGAACTCTTCACGGCCATCTACTTTGCAATACGTGCTTTCATGCATGCACCTTTGAGATGGAAAGCAGCTAGTTTACATCAACCAAGTGAAAGGGTAGTCGTCTTTAACTCTGAAGGAGGTGCTAAAACCGATCCCCTAAACATAGGTAGCATCACTATATAACGATATAAGTCACTATAAAGTCTTTCTGCATCGCGGAGAGTCAAGAAGGAGGATGTGCTGGCAAACCTTCCAGTTATCAAGGCCAACTTACATCAAAAGAGTTGTCAGAAAACACCAACTGGAATCCTTACTTTTACTCCCATTGACAAAGAGGTCTATAGATCCTATGCGTTTTCTGAATAAGCCTAATCAAGGTGCCCACAAGGGCACGACAATCCCAAACACCAAGTTTTAAGATTTGAGCTCTGTTTTTGCACAACTCGTCTTCGATAAGGTAGAACAAATACCAGACTGAGAGTACTTCTTTTTCTGACCAAAAAGTGAGAGAAGACGATTTGATTTAACGGCCTTTCTGCGGCTTACGTCCAATCCGAGTCCAGCGATGCGTAATCGTCCTGTGTGGACATGAAGCTCGATCACACGCTAATGGTCACGCCTTCAGCGAGAAAGTAAACTTCTGAGCAGTGCCTAGGGTGTGACGACAGTGACCGTACTACCAGCTTAACCCTGGATTTTGCAAATGGCTCTTTATTCATCTACCAAGACATCAAGGTCAGAACATCCCTCTGGTCACCACAGTGCTATCCATAAACTACATAGACAATCTCTTTGCGCAGCAAACCCATGCCACCGGTAACGATAGACACCAGGGAGTGTGGATCAAATCGCTAGCCTCTCAGACACTTGTTGCCGCCTCTACCAGAAGGGAAATGACTCTGATTCCACAAGAGGGATGCATGAACCCTCGTGCTTTGCTAGTAACTCTTCAGGGCAGTCGTTCTCCCCAAAAAAACCTACGACTAGGATGTTGTCCACCTCAAAGTTGACGACATTTATAGACAGATCGAGAGACAGTTCAATTGACTTTTGTAGTGTTTGCGTATATTTACGAAATTAGAATAAGAACTTGATCTAAATAGCACTTTAACTGAGTCTAGCGGCATGAACTCATAAAGGCGACCTACGGATAGATGCCCTGAACTGAGTCGCCATTGATAATTTCGATGGTGTTGCCACGACACAGCACTGTCCCTCCAATCAGTCCAGCAATCCCAACTGCCATAATCAAAGCTGCTGCTACACGAAGGAAAAGCGAGTTCATGCCGATCCATTGTATCTGCTGTTGACAGTACCTTGTTGGCATAGTGAGTGCTTCGGTTAAAGAAGGTCTGTCAGTGAATTGGTTATTTTGCAGTGTTTTCAAGGTCATTGAAGGTGTGCCATGCGTGCCTAGCTTTTTGCTAACATTGACTCACTCATCATTTGTCGTTGTGGCTGTGCTTTCTGACCGCAATTTTGATTGGTTACTGGGATCTTGCGGATTCCAGCAAAATGATTGGTGCAGTTTTATCCAATCAGATAAGAAATTAGTGATTATTGTGGCAGGAAACATTGTTTGCCTTAGCAATTGGCGAACCACTGGTAACGAAGCCTTAAGACCAGTTCCCTGATTTGTCGAGTACACAAGGCATTGGATCTCTGAGAAGCCCTTCATAAATACTGACACAGCCGCAGTTACGAATATGAGTAATGAAATATATTTCAGTGGATGTGCAGAATCATCCCAACGAGCTAATTTAAAGTGTAAGCCATTGCCCAGAAACAGTTTGCATAATGAAGTACATAAACTAAGCAGGAAAGAATTATCAATTATACCTGCTATTTCACCTCACAGTCTTCCCTTAAACGCCATCCAACTGTCTGTCCGAATTGATTTGGGTTGTAATAGGCAGTAGAAGGTAACTTCCTTATGCAAGGCAAGTACTTTCAGATTTAAGTCACAATAACCTCAGAAAGGGCATCAAAATGCTCTAAAGAACTGGCATACAGAACACAAGCTTATAGTAGATGTTTGTAGCCGTCTACCATCAACCTCTATCAGCTAAGCAGTCTGCATCATGATTTTGCAATTGGCATTTGAAATGTATTAGTTCCGAAGCATCGTAGTCAGGGTCATAGTTCGCTTGTCTTTCTGAATTGTGTGACTGACCATGGGATTGAAAGCCATCCAGGTCACAAGAAAATCCGAGTGGAAGAATCTTTTCCAAGCGGAGGTTGAATAAAGATTCAAGAACGCCAGAATAAAAGATGGAAATCATATACCCCTTAACTACTTTTTTACAATAGAATTAAATACGAGACTGTATGTTTGTTTAAATAGGCTCTTCAGGCAATGGGTAACAAAACTACAAACTTCATCGTGAAGGGGAAGTTCTCCGCACCAAAGGGATAGGTTGCTATAATCAAGCATAATTTCAGTCGCACGTAAAGCGTTCGGAGAAATTCTTAAATGTAACAAAAGGCACAGCACTAACTTGAAATATGTACGTAATCCGCAAACAAGAGGGGTTAAAGCTGCCAGAATAGTTTGAAAGTTGGCCTATCCAGCTAGGATAATATGTTCATTCAAAGGAACGTAACCGTAATCAGCAGTTACTATATTTGTTCATGGAGAATGATTTGCTAGGCAAAAACGGTAAAAGAAAAACATCTCACAAACAATTGAGAGGTGTTATACCAGGTCAGTTTTAAAGCTTACAAAGAACAGACGAATAACAAGTAGCGAAACAAATAATGGGTTATGAAAATGAATAGGTAAAATAGGGAACTTGCGAAGAATAAAATGGCTTCAAAATGCACAAACAATGAGGTTTAAAAAGCTGCCTGTCTACACAACAATTTTGCTGTTCTGTGCTCTTACTTTTAATTTCGTCGATGACATCAGCATTCATTGTTGCTAATATTGCAATTTGGTTTGTTTGGACCACTAATACTAATTAATGAATTTTTGACAAGATTCAAAAATAATTGGAAACAACTATGAATAAAAAATTAGTCACTGACATGACTAAAGAAGTTTAGGTTATATTTCTAACCTTGATTGTTTGACCGCATGAGAAATACTTTTCCGCAAACTGTGGTTTATTTGTCTTGTTTACACACGGTAGAGTTATTAGAAGTTCCTAAATTATATGAAGTACATTATGCATAATTTTTGAAGGTAACAATTTAGTTCTCTTGAAGATTACAATATATTGACTGACCGTCATCTTGCTCATTTTTTCAACTCACCTAGAGTCAAGCACCACTTAATAAAAGCAGGACTTGTAAGTTGGACTTGCTGATAATTTTTGAATGTCTTAACTTTTATTCTATTAGGCAAATACGGTGAGATGATGAAAAGTTTATTGCTTTTTTAGATAACTTTAAATGGAGAAATAGTCCCGGAAAAGGTTTTCCGCAGTGAGTTAATTCGGAAAGCACGTCATGAAGCGGCACTAAACGCACACATCCAAGCATTGACTGACGAGGTCATTGCAATCGAAAGAAATCGTCAGATTAAAGCGAGGAAGAGCATTGAAGACATCCTAAACTCCCAACGCATTCGGAAAATAAGGGTCAGTTTATTTTGATGAAACTGGTTTTCATTTGATAGTCGCGGAATTGAGCGGCTAGTTTTTCTTTAGGCTGAGAGGAGACAAAAGCGTGAAGTGGAAGTGCTGAAAATTATACTTTTTGACGCTGATGGATTTGTTGATCTGGAGACTGAGGTTAAATATTGTTTGTAATAGAAACTTTAAATACCCCTTTACTGCTAACCATTAATTCATAGATTTTATAGGATTTACGAGAATGCATCTATCTGAGAAGCTTTTTATTATTTTTGGTTCGCAGGAAGAACGCATTTCGCGCAACGCAGATCTGCTGCTTTCCCCTCTGAATGGAACAGTAAGAGCCTATTGTTTTCTTTAACCATCCGGTACCCGCTAGCCTTGTTCTGTCAATAGTAGCCTTTGACAGTATTCACTTGACTGGTAGTTTTGGTTCCACAGGTCAAATATAGCATTTCATCCAAGGGCAACGATGAGGGAAGAAATGGACATATCGGTAATTCTGTGGAAGCTAGAGCCTTACTTTGACATTTTCGCAAGTCTGCATGAACCTTGCAATTTTAGTAGGTGCTTTGAACGATCAAGCGCTATAATTTCGTTCTGACCGCCTGTTTTTTATAGCGAAGATGACGTTTGCTCAATCAAGCAAAGGGATTACTTGATCCGAAGAAACAGATTTTCACCCCTCTTTTACGTGATTCTATTTCTTTTAAAAAGCATGGTAATTTGACTCAAGTAGAGCATTCCGATTTTACTTTTCTTAGGGTTTCGCTGATAGTCTATAGAGGAAGAAGATGGACGTGTGTGTGTCTCTCTGGTCGAATGAGGGGAGAGATGTGTTTGGAAGGGCTGAGTAGACTTGGGTTGGATGAAATAGAGGCGGGTGGATTTAGAGCGTTTTATGTGGTCATTTGTAGCAGCATTCAGTAAAGTTATTTAAATTAACTCTGCCTAATTCTCAAAGCCTCCTGGGGCAGGTCAAGACAGAGGGTGCATGCATTTTCCAAAGCTGGGCCTCTCTTTGGCTCCCCAGACGAATTCTAACCCGTGTTCTCAGCAGAGAGCATTTATTGTGGGGTGCTAAAAGAGGTGGGCTATGCGTCTGTGTTAGTAGACTCAAAAAAGGTCAAAAAGTAATCGCTGAGATGATCGAACCACTTTCTTCCTAGCCTCTGATTGACAACTTGTACCAACCTAATTGAAAGCAGGCGCCAATTTGTTCGTAAGCAAGATCTTTTCTTTAATTAGCTTTTTACAGTTCTTGGATTATTTTTTATCTTTTAGCGGAATTGAAAAGCACAATTGTATTGGCCTTGGCGCCATGTTAACGATATGTCGGGGAGTCAGTTGCTAGGTTATTCCAACCTTGATGCTTTAACACCTGTGAGTGTGTAAACGCGGTTGGATTGAATTGCATCTTTCAAAGCTACACAGCATGGAAGTGAGCTAGGATCGGGGTAGTGGACGTTGTAGGTGAAATGCAAGCGACTGTGTAGCCACCCATCTCTTCTATATTCATCAAACTATTCCGTTCTTCCCAATCAAATTGTGGGTTTCCACCCCATCATTCCACGGTCCCTTCAAACCACCTCATTTCCACAAATCCCTAATTCGTCCATTAATCCTTCGATCCCACGTTTCCATCCCTCTATCCATCTTTCTACTCACCCCATCACCTCCACCCATTTATCCTGCGTCTAACCCATTCCCCTAATCCCAGACCCAACCAATTATTTGCCATCCTGTTTAGTGGTCTTGTCTACCTCGTGCTCAGCCCTCTTGCGATTTCGCATTCACTTCCCTATCGATCCATCCCTTATCCACTATTTCGTCCAACAATTCCATACTCCTCCATGTGCCCATTGCGTATCCATCTAATGTCTTTCCATTCATCCATTCTTTACCTTCATTTATCCTGTTCCTCTCCTTCCATCCAGCTCATGGCGTCCATCAATCCATCAAATCGCACATATTTATCCCCCCATCCCATGCATGCATCCATCCATCTGTCCTCTTGGACCGTCAGTTTTACCCTTTTACTTCATGCCAATCTTTTTCATGTCCATTCACCCCTTCTTCCATTTCACATTCATCCCTCTGTCTATTAGTCCATTCATTCCTTATTAATCCATTCGTTTGCCCATCCAGCTTCTATCTGTACCGTCCAAACAAGCATCCGTCTATCCATGCATTCCCTCTCCATAAATCTATTTAACAATTCTGTACCAATCCATTCCCCTCGGCATCCTTCAATCATCCTTCAACGAAAGTTCAGCCATTCCATTGATAAATGATTGCCATCAGCATTGTTCACCATACGGTAATTCATCTCCTCAATCATTCTCTCGAGGACTCAACTGCTTAAAATCCTTTAATCTCGCAACTGAAGCCCATTGCGTTAACTGCCCTTGGGCTACAAAAAACGCCTAATTTAAGCCTGACGAACAGATGCAGGGGTGCTTTTCCATTCCTCATTCGAGCCACATTAAAAGCGTGATGGGAACAGTATTATCATGGGATACAAAAGGGAGGCATAACAATAGGAAACAGTCTACGAAGTGCAAAATGCTTATAATTGAACGCGTGGTAGACTAGTTACTCTGGAGCGGTATTCGCTCTAACCCAGCTGCCATTCTGTCTTCACGTTCATGTTCCTAACCCAACAACATGCTCTGAGGATCATAACCGGCTACAAACCCACAGTTCTTTAGCAATCCTTCCTTAGTTGAGGGGACCCTTGTGCGTCCACCCAGTGGAAAGGAACTTCCAAACCTCCCGCAAATTGGTAGTCCGTCCTTACCATTTCCTGTCATGGCTGCTTGTGAGCCTAGCAAGAATTCGAGGCAATTGAGTGCGTAAAAAAGAAGTAGAGTAACATTCAAGGGAATTGCGTGGCACACAGATGTGTTTTCATGAAAGTTAAATGCTTTAAAAGCAATTTTTCGCCTGTCTTATGTCACAAAGTGTAGAATAATAAACTGTAAAAATGATTTTACTCTATTGGAGTTAATTAATTGGTCGAAAAATATTTAAAACATTTCATTTAAAGTGCGTCAGATGGAAGTGCAAGCGAAATACCCATCTTTTGCCCAGGTTCAACGTTCAATGTCTAGAAAAAGGATTACGTGGGATTAGCTATGAATTAAATTGTTCGGGCACTCCAGCCTTAGAAGGTTGTGATTTCACTATGGCTACATGCCTTACAATCCATCCATGCACTATCGTGACATTCCACTGCAGACCAGAAGACCAAAACGCGCTCTACCTACTTCCTGAACTTTAAGGTACCCGTAAAACCCTGCGCTAGGGAAAACGGAGCATCATTCTTTTGGCAGTCCCTTCCCTTAATCCAAGGTATGGAGCCAAATGCAGTAGAGATAATAGTGAAGGGTAAAAATTTTACATTGGTGAATGCGTCCAAAGCCTGAGGGAAGAATAAGGGGAACATATTAATTGCCCTAAAAATTGACACAAGTAATGGTAACGATGGCTGAGTGGAAATATCTTGTTTACATGGGCTTCTGCCCCAGAGATAATGTAATTGTCAGCTGACGAGCAACCGTCACTTATCCTTCCCTCGAAAAGTGTTTCCAATCTCTCTATCTGGCAGCCCATTGTGTATTGTGACTTGAGGAAATCAGTGCGGGCTGCGGCCGCCAAAGCAATCATGCAACCTGGCAGTATCGAGGGCAATTGATGCCATAGAATAGGACGGCATCTATCTGCGATTATTAGGTCGTAACTGTGTGAAACTATAGAGCTAAAAACATACTGGTAAATTGAAAAATTCAAGCATGCTTTAAAGGCTACCAATGTGGGAACTTCTAATTATTCTGAAGTTAAGCTCGTTGTGCAAAAGGTCTCCCGAGCTTTTGTAGCAAAACTAATCAAAACTGCTATTGTGTTGTTCTTCATCAAACATCATTGTGTAGATTGGTGCATAAGGATATTTTGACGATGCTGTCTGGGACAGAAACTTTAAGTAACTGAAGACGATTAGAGGCTTGAAATACCAAAATAGTACTTGGTAGCTACTCGTCAATTACTATTTTGTGAACGTAACGAAACATTCTTCAATTTTCTATTTTGAAACCCGCAATTGCGTAGGCATGGAAAGTTCAGTTGATGCTGAGCCCTATTAGTTGTACAGCTACCAACGCTTCAAAACACAAATATTGTCTGATTTGTACACTTTCTTACTTTTCATTCTACTTAAAAACATTAATTTAGAAATACGTATTGTTTCACTTACTGCAATTTACTTGCTTGACGAGTTAAATCAAGCCGCCGATTGTGAATAGGTCGGTGGATGTGGCTTCTGCTACGTGCTGGCTGTTTTTCTCTTTTCTCATGGACGATTATAACGTTTCGCATTTCGAAAAGCCTACTGACTCCAATACTGATTGGATTCGACTCAAAGTAGAACGTGAGGGCACACAGGCTCGCAATATTGTGAAGTATAACTTGCCCTTTTCTGAGTCACAGGGTATGCTCAAAGTATTTTAGCCTATGGATCTTTTCAATAGACTCTGGTCGTATATCGCTGTCAAGGCGCCATCATGGGGACTATATGTCAGGATCTCGGGCATCGTCATCTGGGAATTCAAGCAGCACAAAGAGCCGAGCCACTGTGAGTTCGGACCGTTCGTCTGTTTCGTCCCGAGGAACTTCACAACGAAGTCGAGCTCGGAGGCGACAGGACTATCACGCTCTCTACTGGGGTCAAATGTTGGATACATTAAAACGAACAATTGATGAAATCTATGCTGCATGTGAACTGGATGAGTGTGAGATGCGATGCAAGGAGGTGATCATGATCCTCAACCATAGCGAGCAGGATTTTAAATCGCTTATTGAGAAGATGTCCCTGTTGCAACGGTTTGGCAATAGGTGAGTTTCTGTATGCTATCTTATTTGAGGAGGGTGATCTTTTAAGACGTGTTTGTGGCTATTTGTGTGATTGTCTGTTTAGCATGTTTGCTTAATAAACTTCATGAGTGATACTTGAGTTTCGCTTCACAAGCGCAAACCACTTTACACATAATTAAACACCTGGTGGTGAACTATGATAATTGTGATGGATACGTTTCTTTCGTGCATTTTTTGCCATATTTAATAACGGGACTTCGAACCTATCGGTCGCTGTTTTTTACCCTCTGTGCATGTCGTATATTTTTAATAGAAATCTATTCTTAATTTATTTGGCTTCTGTGATAAGTACTATGTATATCCTCCGGCTTTGCCTTGCATTCATATCGTTTCGAACAAGCTTGAATGTTCGTCAGCAAAATCCTTAAGCGTTGAGGAAGAGCACTGACCACAGCTGCATGAGTGCTGCATGCTGAATTCTACTTTTCGTCGAGATTATTCCTGTATGACGTTTTGAGGCCTTCGAATTTTTTGGTTGGCCGCAAACTGCAAGATCTTCAACTATACAATGAAATTGATTTCATAAAGGTGGGACAACATTTGTGGCTTTTTTACACCTTCGAATGGCGAAGGCATGGTGATGAGTTTGTCGGAGGCAAAGACGCTGCATCATGTCCTTCTTTTTGTAACGCGAAATTATAGAAACCGCCTCACTTTTTAAAATTTCTCCATTTTCAGCTCTTTCAATTATTTTATTCATGCTCGACTGGCTCCTCTTATGAAGACTCCTTTGCCCCTTTTTGAGAGGATATGAGCTCTTTTTAATCAACTATGATAATACGAATATCCTAGCCCAGTTGTTTTGGGCTTCACGTAGTTGTAGTGATGGCATAAGTTTCCAATTATTTGTTGCCGCACAGCTTTTCCACTAGATCAGCATTGGTTGCATGTTTTAGCCTCAGGGAACAAAAGCCACCTCCAATTATCTCTCAAGACCAACTTTGCTGCTGTTTCATCAACTGTTTTAAGTGCTTTCGAGTTAATGGCTTCTGGGTACGTACGCGTGGCGATCCCATTCTTATAGCCATTTTATTGCGAAATCGTCTGGCCGATGCCATAGTTCCGGAGACCGAAGGGTTAACGTGGGTAAAGGGAACATCAAAGGGTAAATGTGACGCTGTACTTCCCGTAGAAATTAATCGTATGTTGCCTCTACCACTGGGGAAATGTGCAAAGGCCTTTTTTCTATTACAACTGCAGCAGAACTTTTCGTGGGTTTTACGCGATTAAATCCTGCCATTAGATTTTTGTCTTTCTGATTGTATCCATTGTTATCATTTTGTTCGCCGCTTCTCATTCCTTAGTGTTTAACCTTTTGAGGAGACAGCGTTCCTTCCTTAGGAATGCTTTTTGCGAATCGTCTTAGATACGGATTATTAAAATTCATGTGCCTTTTTTTTCAAGGGGCACTGGTGCCTTTCCTCCCTTCTGGTATTTTACTTAAGTCGCCAAAATCTTGGTATTGAAGGCCTTGTCACTGCTGTTGCGCTACCTTTAGATTGTGTGTCTCGTACCCCTCTACTTCTGGGCTTGTCAGGATCTGAAATAGCAGACGTCAATAGGTAATTGTAGTCATCGCTTGCACCTAAAAGATTATCGCCTATGCGGTTTTGGGGGCGACGGGCTCTGTGTTGGCTGTTTGGACCATGTGCTGGATAAATGCTAATAGTAGCTACTGCTTTCCGTAAACTGGGAACAGAATTGCCACAACCGCGATCGTCTGAAGAATCCACCGCTTTTGGTGTCCTGAAAATGCAAACTTTTGCTTGCAGGGTTCTTCTTTCCCCACCAACCACTATTTCATGCGTCCACGCATGCACCGCCATTATTGCTCCCATCGTCTGGAATTGGCTATAACAGTGACGCCACGTCCTCCCATTCTATTACTGACAGGGAGCTGAACACTTCACCTCCATATCCATGGGTAGAGAGATGAGCTGATCAAGTGTACTAGTCTTATCTCTAGCCCGTTGGGTTAAAACGCGGTCAGACAGTTAAAGTGAGTTCTCGGTTGTCTACTTATTCTCTCATAAGTAGATAAGTTTTCATATCGATCGAGTGTTCTCCATGTAGATTAATACTCATGCAAGGTACAGCAAACATGGTGTTGTTTGCGCACTAATTACCTACTATTCATTAATCCCTCATGTCTTGTTGGACTCCCCGGCTTTTTCCCTTTCCTATCGCCGTCATATAGTGAGTTTTCATCCTCACCGAACATTAGGGATATAGAGTGGGCCGTGAGCGATCTGCTAGTGTGATGTTGCTTGGAGGCGGGTGGATCGCTTTGAGTGCTTTGTTCGACTCCTCATAACGTAAATGTAGTACATTTCCTACACCAGTTCCCTTCTGGTTGAAGGATATTAAGGAGCTTCTTGTTGGACGCTTTCAACTTGTTCTAGTTTATTTCCGCATGGCCTTTTAAGTGTTGCTATCGATGCTTCTTATGGTATTTCCTCTGCTTCCTTTGTTTTCCTCTGACTTGTAACATTTAGGGAAGAAAGTATGATGTTGCTTATTGCGTCACTGGAAGAACTTTTGTATTGTTTGCCGTAAGGGACAAAACGCCTCGAGGATAAAGTGATTTTCGAAGCGTTGCTAAAGGCCAACTGGAAGCAAATACATCTGTTAGGGTTACCTAAAGGTATACATCGGCTCATTTCAGACCCACAAGTCTCGCCTGGGACGAACGGAAGATATCACCTGGCAGACCAATCATGCTTCGGGTTCTCGCTGACCTTGACCTCTCCCCACCCACCCTCACACCGCCTTCCTCCTCCACTGCAGCCGCAGCTGCCCTTGCCTGGGGCTCTGACGAAGAAGACCTTCTGAATGATGTTGATGTGGAGGAAGGGGAGGAAACTCACTTCGACGCAGCAATTAAGTCTGTGGCTTCCACAGAACGCCTTCTGCGAAGCGAACTGGGACGAGAGGAGGCTTCACTACTGCAGCTGGGCAGCACAAATAGCAACAAATCTTCCACTACTGGTACTGAAGTCACCGCGACTCCATTCGTCTGCTACGCCTGTGCTGGGGAGACCCAACGGCGGTCAGTGGCTGTGGCAACGGATGGAGGGAGTGGAGATGTAATGGGTGGTATTGGTGCTGGAGGCGATCTTCTGGCAACTGGAAAAGCAAGAATTCCTGGTAGAGGTGTGCAAATGCATGAAAAGCTCCTGGCACAGAATCGGGGAAGGTATATTTACCCATTAAATCATTTTTATTTTTAAGTACTTTTTTGTTGACGTAATTCCCCTGTCAATTCGTTGTTAGGTGTGAGCGATCCATCCAGGAGATTGAGGCTAAACAAGCGCGAGCAAGGTTTCTACGACAAAGACATTTGCTGGAACGGTCGAATAGAGTGAGGGAACTTAGTAAGAAGGTGAATAAGCGTTTTATTTTTGAATGGTTTACGGACGCTACTGGATTACCCCTGACATGCATTTGAGTAGTATCGTCATCAACGCCTTGGCAAGGAAACTGTCCCATTCTAAGCGTCGAAACTTGTCAATCTTTAATGTTCACATCAATTTTTAATGCTTTGTTGAGTGTTGCTCACTTGTAGGAGTTTTCTGAATTACATGCACACAAGTGGCTTGCATTATAAGTTACATCTCATTTTCACTTTATCAGATTGGAATGGTCGAGAGCTATGATTTTGACTTCCCTGTGTGTTGTTGGCGGTCAGTTGGTTGATAGCTCTTGTCCTGTTTCCCTATTTCCCTCAATAATCGTAAACCTTCATCCTCAACCCTCCGTTAGGGACTTCTTTTGGTTTTATCAGTTGACTGATCTCCAAAATAATTTTATCCAACTTGATGAACAAAGTTTTTCGTCTTTTACGTTGTGTGTCAATCCACCTCACTACTACTAATCTCATTTTCTAGCAATATCGACGGCGTAGAGAAATTTGGGATTTTTAGCTGGTTAGTAGTAGCATTTCATTTACTCCCATCACTACAGTGGTTTCCGCCCGTAATCGAGTTGAGCCCAAAGTATTGCATCTATCTTTCGACGAATATATGATACTCATATTGGAGTTAGGTAATATCGACGATTTTCCTGTTAATGATCGTTTAATTGCCTTTTGGCAAAATCTACTGCATCGCAGTTTTTGTCAAAAGTAAGTTCTGTAAAGCCACTTTGAACTAACCCAACTAATGCCTCTAACATCTAACTAATGCAACCAACGCCTTCTTTTCAACATAATCCAGGTGGAGGAAGTTCGAAAGCAGAAACTTCGGCTAATTCAACAACGTCGCAACTTCCTCGAGCAGCGTCTTCTCGTAGCTGATGCCAACCGACGGGCTGAATTGAAGCGCCGCATATTGAAGGCGCATGATGAGGAGATCAAGGGTCGGGAAATTGCATTTATTCAGGTGCTTCTTACTATCTTTCTCTGTAAGAGTCGTTGTCTTTTCTTAGCCCAAATAATTTTACGCTTTACTCAAGGCTATCTCCGGAATTCGTAGTTCACCTTTGAATGGTGATTGTGGAGCCAACCTTTGTGCTTTTTGCACCTCCCCTTTTTAGAGTTTGGAAGCAGAGCAAAAGCAACACACAATCTTCGCAAAACATGAAATTTCTTGTGCAAGATTGAGAGAACGAGCTGAAATTCGTCGCAGGCGTTTGGAAGAGAAGGCAGAGAGAGAAGAAGCCGCCAAGGTATCTATTGACATTTGAGTTTGTCCATTCCGGTTATTCCGCTGCCCCTGACGGTCAGAGGGGAGTGTGGATGTAGGTGGACAAATTATCGGCTTTAGTCCCAAGAAAGTGACCGAAATTTTTTGTACCTTCTTAGCCACTGCTTGTTCAAATTTGATTGACGGTTCTTCCCCGGGTTGTTGCTGGTGTATTCATCCGTGCTAAATTACTCCCAGCAAGGAGTCTACTGAATTCCGAACTAGTAATACTGTTCTCCGATTGCCCCATTTGTCTTTGAGACCGCACTGGTTAGTGGTATCCACTTATTTCAGCTCCGACGAATCGAGTTGGAAGCACTTCGTCTGGCTCGCCTTGACGAGCTGCAGGCGCGCTGGATTTCCCGAGCACATGAAATTGAAATGCGAGGTGAACAGACTCGGTTGGTGCGACGTGCGGCGGCGAAGGAACGCGAATTGCATCGCGAAATGAAACTGGCCAGTTTGGAGCAGCAGCAGCGCCAACATATTGAGGAGTTGAGGTCGAAAATCTTGCGTAAGGTGGGTTGCCGAAGTGTGTTTATTGACTGGTACCGCTTTCCGTGGAGTTGTTTTGGGAAGCATGGACATTGTGAGGTAAGAAGTCGATCCACAAGGTGATCACGGTTGTCGGCGGCAGCCCTTTGGCCGGAAAACTTTATGACATTAAGTAAATATAGGAGTACTGCTTATCCTTGAAGCACCAAAATTCATGATTTACTGTCACTAACGCTCTTCGCATATTTGTGACGCTGAGTCATTGGAATATGAATTGTTCTGCTACTGCGCCGTTTTAAAACGTTATGGAGCAGACTTTTAGAGGGGCTTCTATTTTCTGAACTAAAGTACCGATTTACACTACTTGGCTTGTGGATTGGTTGATTGGTGGTTGTATGAACGGAATTTGAGAGGGATGGATCTGGTACGATTTGATTGGGGAACAATGGCCTGAGCATGAGTAGGCGGGTCTGGTTTTCATTTACAGAAGGATCTGTAACAGTTGGATCAAAGATCGGCGGATTAGGGATGAAGCTTTAGTTGACAGGTGGTTCACGAATCTGACGCTTGTCATCCTGGAATGTTTCGCCACGTTTATTCATCTATCTTGATGTACGCATGCTTTGCGATTCTGCGAAGTGTTAGACAAATTGGAGGAAACTGGTGAATGTGGTCCATGTGGCAGCAGAACTACCACTTATCAGCTTATCAACTGAATGGAATAACGTCCACGCAGGTATTAACTTGTGTTCTATTCCCCTTTAGCAACTCGAATGCGAACGCCGACACCAGGAGACCCTCAGTGGCATTCGGCGCAAAGCTCTTGAGATGTCCGCTCCACAGCACGACACAGCTACCGCCACCTTACCGCGGCATCCGCAATATCGGCGTGGTTGGTGTCGCCTCTGTCGTGTTGAAGTTGACTCCGCCTCGCACTTCGAATCGCGGGGACACCGCAATACCCTTCTCACCTCCCTACCCGCCTGTTTGCGGCGTAGTGATAGATGGGATATTGATCGCCTCAACGCCGCGTGTTTCATTGAACTGCCAACTTCTTTGAAGCATCAGGAAGAGGTGGATGAGAAGGAGCACCTACGACGACAACACAGAGCTGCTGAAGTGGAACGTCAGAAGCTCCTTGCCAAACGTTTGGATGCTGTGCGTCAGCGGATGAATGCGAGGTGGAGCCTCACTTTGAACTTGGTGACAACCTTTCCACTTGGTGAAAATAAGTCGCGTTGTTTTTTTCCCCTCCACTTCAGGAGCCTTCTCTATCGTAAGACACCGCTTGTGAGCACCAAGTTGGCTCCCTCTTGTCCGCAAAAATCACAGTAAGCGATTGGAGTGCCTTTCATTTCCACGTCTTTCTAGACTCCAAAAACTGGTCAAGGAAGCGAGAAGGTATTACAATTTACCGGAGTCAGGACCGTGGGTAGCGTCACGTATTGCAGCGATGGAGAAAGCCCTTCGTGCTATCCGCCGATTGGCCAATGATGAGGTCAGTTATCTGCTTATGCCTCATTTCAGCAGTATGTGACACGAACCAATGAATTGGTGTAGGGTTGAACTTTCATACCCGTGTTTAACTTTTTTTTCTATTTTAGAATTCTCTCCTATGTTGCTTCCATCTAGACTTGACATCGGTTCTTGTCAACTTAATCGACTTGACGCGTTGCCAGCGCTATTTCGATTTTCCTGTCATTCCCACTAGGCAAGTAGCTTTCTATTCCTCTCCTTTTCTATTATTTGGGGAATTTTTTGTGATTTGAAGAATTTTAGTAAGTGTTCTAAATGCCTAGATTTATTTTAATATTTTTTTGATGACAGGACTGTCGCTTTGGCGTGTGAATTACTGACATCAATCTGTCAGAAGGTCTCTCTTTGTTCCTGGCACCTCCTTCTTAGTTGTGACCTAGCTCTCCTTGTTGACTGCCTGGCCATGAAATTGAGCGTGAGTGAATTTTTTGAGATTTTGCCGATTTTTTCCCAATTATCTTTACTTATTTTCCGTTTTACATTCAGCGTCTGGAGGCTGTAGAGCTATGGGCGGATGCAAAGCAACCGCGGTGTCCAAAAGTTGATGGAAAACCGTCTGAAGAAATGGATTTTATTCGTTCCCTCTTCTCCTGCTTTCTTTTTGTAAGTAGTGATCTAAAATCGGCTCCACCGATTCCTACCACCTCTGTGGAGGCTACTCCCCCCTCGAAGAAGGCGTCCAATCTCGCTTCTGCCTGTCTCTCGGTCGGTTTCCTTACGTGGTGAAATTTTTAGAAAGAAAGTATTTACCATTTGGTTTTTCGATATAGGATTTCGTAGCCTACGCAGTGAACTCCGGTCTAATGGAGGTTCTGACAAACTTTATTTCCCTGCCAAGTTTAAGCTCCCAACTGATTTGTCCATTGGATTCCAGCAGTTCAGAACTAATTGACAGTGGGCCAGAAATAGCTCTACAAAGTCTTCAATTTCTCACCGCTCTTGTTCGTATTATACCCTCCGCAAAGGCAAAGCGTGCTGATAAGGTGAAGAGGTGAGATTGTTGGTCCCCTCCATCTGCCAGTGTTTGTTTCTGCCCATAAATTGGCACGCGGTTCTCATTCTTTTAGTTCGGTTGAAATCGCTGACGATCCGACATTCTTCTTTGACACAGTGGCAGCCACTGAAGTTTTTGGTGTTATTTCGCTGCTCTATGACACCCTACAGATGCTGACCAATCAACGTGCAGGTGACTGTCATGACGGTAGTGATGCGATTGGCCAGAAATTCTCCCTTAACGCGCGATTGGCTGAGATCTTTTTGAATGCACTAAAGCTGGTCAACTACGCGTCGCTGGTGAATTTGCCTAAAATTCAGGTTAGTATTTACGAAAGTTTTAGTATCAAAGCTCATAAAGCTTTATCCGAAATCTCTAGAAACGCTTAGTTTATTTTGTTGTATGTAGCTGATGCTATTTACTGCTACTTTCTAGCTGCACCGTGACAAACGTTCACACTTTTTCAAAGGTGACCTTAATGAGCATTTAAGCAGTGTTTTTTATTACGTTTTGAATCTGTGACCCGATTAATGGTGGCAGAAGTCAACAAGTTAATCGTTAAACTATTGTGAGTATACACCATTGGTGATTGCAGCATTGAAAACCCAAAATAGCTGTGTTTCAAGCGTTTTGCATTATGTCGGATCGCCTAGGTTGTATTAAGGAGCTGTGGTTTTTCAGGGCAATTTATTGGGTGTAGAGCTTGGCAACTTTCGGATGCTTTGGATGGGTACCAAAGCTCCTTTCCGATTTGCAACGCAAAGGATCTAAGCAGATAACTGTTGTTTGCGGCAGTTGGAAAAACTCGGAGAACGCTAATTTTTATCTTGTCAGCGTTGAATTTTCAAGATTTCACGTTGGGTCGTTAGGGCCGACGATTTACTTATTAATTTTGTATACTTCTAAAGCATGCACTTCAAATTCCTCATTCCCTTCCATTTTATAATCTATCGATATCAGTTCCGGATGCTGCTTTTGGATATCTTTTCAAATTTTTCCAATTTTATTTCCTAGGAAATTGTCAGCAATGACGCAACATCTATACAAATGCGTCACATTCTGGGCCTCCTTTTCTCCATCTGCGCGCCAAAGGAGGATGAGTCTGAGGCAGAGAAAAACGTGCCTCCTCCTGCTCCCATCACAACCGTTAACAAGGTCGCCACTTTAGCATCGGGTGGCTGTTTGGTGGGCAAAAGACGTCGAAATGCATCCGCACTCATCCCCAGTGGTGCAAGGGAGGTCGGAGTCAAGATTACGCCAAAGGTGAATCCCCCATCAATGCCTTTACCGCCACCGCCTGAGGCATCGCAAAGGTGCACTACACCTCCCGATCGGTACGTTTCCTATCCGGTGTGACTCCGACCTCTGATGACGTGTAATTGCACCTTTTAATTTGTACCCTAGTGATAGCTGTCATCAGGATTTGATCCTGCACGAAGCAATTATATGCTTGGGCTACCTGACGTTGGGTCATCTTGACAACCAGACGCGTTTGTGTGTTAACGGTCAGTCTGTGACGCCACTGCTTTTGCAGTTATGTCAACTCCCTTTGAATTACTTCTCCCAAACTGCGCTGGCGGATATTCTTTTTCCTACGCTGATCGCCTGCTGTTTCCCTCCCAAGGATGCGAGTTGTAGCAGCACCAGCACTGCCCTCCTCGCAATGCATTTGAATCCGGCACTGCTTGCGAATTTCATCGAGGTTCGGTTCACTCATTTGACCTACTTTATATACTTATTGCTGTCATAGCTGTGTTCAACAAAAGTACCTGACGGTACTAGGGTGGAATTGCAAAAAAGACCAATTCGGTCGCCCCATCAATTTATTCATGCATTGCTCCCTTTTTCGTAATTTCTTGTGTTTGAATTACACTAAATCAAATTGTTATTCTCAATGCTCCGAACCTGTCGATGGAATTCTAGCTACTTGTGTGACATATTCCAGTGGTAGTTTCATGCTTACATTACTCTTAACACCGATCTTAATTTAACATTCTAAAGCGTAAACTCCCCTCAAATTACTCCATTAAAGGCTAACTGAGGTCGCACTAGTACATTTGATTGAGATTTGGCCTAATTCTCAAGTAGCAACTCATCCGGCTTCGAGGCGCTTATTCGGTTTGCTACCCGATGAGCCCTGAATAGATTGAATAGACTTCAAAGGCTGTTTTGCGCGTCAATAACTTGCCATAGCTTGCAGTCACTAGCCAGCATCATCCCGCTGTCGGCTTAGGCGATATGATTGGCACCTTGTCACACTCACGAAGTCGTTCATGGATTGTACAACAGAGGGCTTGATAATGTATGGTCTTAGTTACGTTTTTTGATGTAACTTCAGCTAGATTAGATTTATCGCGCTTGTGATCCTCCTATTTAGCCATCCGGTTAATAAAAAATGCCTGGAAAATTTGCCTCTAACGTGACATTTCGGCTCGCTGCCATGGTTTGTTTGCTGAACACCAATTGTTGTCAGAAGGTTGAAAGGACGCTCTTTATTAGGGTGCGTTTTGACCGCAACATGAGGCAATTACTAGCAGCTGGTGCTATCATGAGTTATTGGTGGGATTAAAACAGTCTTAGTTCTTGAACTACTTATACGATTGATATCAGTAGCAGACCCACCCGTTCTTTTACTGAAAGCAAACACGTTGGGTTAGTTATTTCCTCCTTTAGCGGAGGTTTACAACAACAAGCCTCGTGGGCTTTTAAGGAATATTCCAGCCTTGTTGGTATTTTTGGGGCAGTGTCTCGCTGTCAATACTTTCTTATTTTCACTAATATGTTGCGTTGCTGGCACTCATTAATTAACCAGCCAAAGGTACTCACAAATCCAACTTAAAATATTATACTGAAGGCAAACTCGGATCACCGCCGCATATTCCACTGACGTTTGCCAGTAAATGCAAGCGACAGCCCACTCCGACACATCCAGTTTGGGTTTGCCACTAATAACCAAGATCACTCGCCTGGTTTCCACGTTCACAGGAGCTACAGCGGAAATTAGCGGGTTCTACTCAGATGAAATTTGATAATGACACTCAAATTTGTCGAGCGGAGTAGTGCATGGCACTTCTACGCTTGATCTTCGCCACCCGATGACAGCCACAGCAATATCGTCGATCGTCGATTCATCAGCCAGTTGGCAGGCCGCCAGCAATGTATCCTAACGCCCTGTGTTGCACGGCTGACCTTCTTTTTGTTACGCTTTAACTCTACTCGTCATTCGATAAATTAAAACAGGTGTCAGATCTCTAAACTTGTCAATTTCCATCCTTTGTTCTACTCAGCCACTGGCAGCAATCTATCACCAATTGCTCTCGGCTGTAAAGGTGTTTATTTGCCTACAACCTGCGTGAACCGTCACTAGATAATGCTTCCAGCCAGCAGTTGGGCTTAGTTTGCCATCCTTATATGCACTGACGACTTGTAAACCATCGCTTTTTTCTACCTTCTCTCTCACGAAGGCCCGCATTTTAGAGAAGACCCTGGCCAAACCCATGGATGATAGGTCCACTTCCGACCAATGTAAGTCCTCCCCCCATTAACTGCTCCATCTCCTTCTAGATGCAAATAGCAATGACTATCACCGATTCGAAAATCGCTTTCCTCCCTCCCTTTGGCCGGCAGCCAAGACGTACTTTGCAGATGCAAAAAATACCACGGAGTGACTTCATGTTCTTTTGTTTATTTTCTCCTCTTTCTTGGTCTAGTGGTAGTAAAGATGGCACAGAATCAGGCCCTCCTCTTCCTTCTCCACTGCCTAACTGTGCGCCTCGCCTTTCTGCCCAGCAACCTAAAAACAGGCATCGCAATGACTGTGGGGTTAAGGAAACCGCTGGTCGTTTAAGCCCATGTCTTTAGCCCATTCAATGTGGACACTGATAGTTAAGCCCGAGCAGTTGTGGACGGATACCAACTCGTGGCGAGGGAACGCCCCAACTCTCGACAGTGCATTCGTGAATGACGATCCCGCCGATGGCGGGCCTGAGCTTACTTAATCTTAGAGGGGAAACACCTGAGCCCTGTCGTGGAGCTAAACAAGACCCGAAAGGGTGTGTAGGATGCAGTAGGCAATGAGGTGAATCAGCCGAGGAGGGGAAAACTGTTCGCCCAGCTGCTTTTACTTGACTAGAGCGTCTCTCGAAACAAGGCGGCTGTAGGTGCGGAAATGGACGTACCCGTTTGAACTCATTCATGTTGGTGACATTCTGCACCGGGCAGCCGTAGAGAATGAGGTTTGTGATACGAGTTTGTTCCAGGCCCTGCTGGTTGTCCTGTATGAAGATCTAATGATCAAAACACAACGAGAATGAGATTTAGTTCCACAGACCGAGAATGACAATTAAACTGATGGTGGGATATTTCGAAAGCTTGAAGACGCATGGGACTTCAGAACTCATTCAAGTCAGCTACTTAAGTCGAGGGAAGTTTTGGTGTCAGTGAACAGATAAAATGTGAGTACGCAAACCGAAAGGAGGTGGGGAACTTGGTCAGTCGAAATAACCGACCAACGCCTCTGACTCCATCCATTACATTTTACAAGGCCAGCGAACACTTTGGAAAAAAAATATGAGAATGCAGAGGAGACAGTAGCTCCCTCTCATCCCTGGGGATGCAAGTTTTCTCATGGACAATTTTCACGGCGACATACGATACGAGATTGTGGACGGCTTCACAAAAATGGCGCTTCCGCCGCACTAGATCTCAGTGGCAACTGCCTAGGCTTAAGCAGTCCTAGCAGACGATTTCGCTCGTGGTCCATCAAACACACAAAGCGGAGATCTGTGCAAGGGGTAGTGCGAGCCGAGCGACTCGAATGGGCTAGCTCTCACCACAGGCCATTCAGTGAGCTGCCCATCCAACAGGTTTGATAAAAGGCCACAGCTTTCACTTCGCCCTGTGATTTTGGCACATCGTAATCACTTTTATCCAGCTAGTTCAATCAGCGTTTGATGACGAAATTAGCGAGTAACTTGAGACCTACAAGGTGTGGCTTCCATGAATCAGCACAATTTTTTTGTTGTGGCAGCCCGTCATCTAAGGAAGGAGTCAGCAGAATAAGGGAAACGCCTTCAGGGAATAGGATCGATTCGCCAAAGAAGCTCAAATTCATGCCTCGGTAACCTCTACAGTTTGATAGTGTCGAAAGAGTTCAAGTGGCGGTGACGTAAGGATGATGATCTTGATAGCCGAATGAGCAGGCAACCGTATCTTAATTAACTCATTCTACCGGCGTCACGTATTTGTAACACAGTCCTTATCAGTAGATGGTTACATTTGTCCAGCTTTAGAGCTGCAGAACTCGTAGGCTGTTGATTTCTTCTTGAGTGTATGAGAACCTCATCGTTGCTGCTAGGCTTTATACAATAGATTTTAAAAAAGTTGGTTTTCTGGATGATGGGATTGGGATGTAAATTTGCGTCAGTCAGGTTAGAGCAGGAAAGATACTACCCTTCCCTCTAAAAAGGCGAAATTGAAGACGCCAGTGGACGCACGCCATTTGGGCACAAAGATATTATCTAAAAAGTAGCCTGAAGGACATCCCGTGGAGGGGGGGGGGCTAAGAAAGACTTGTAGACGAGTTGGAGCGATGGAGGCACGAACAATATGTTGGATGCCACGGAAACACGCAAAATGAAGGAGCCACGTTAAGACGTCCCATAAAGGGAATGATAATCAGCAATGGTGAACCATTCAAATCAAATTAGCACCGTAGCAAGCAAAAAGGGCATCAAAAAGCCTATCAGAAGTGACTACCATGTGAGTGAACATGTCAAGGCTTCCTTCGTATCAAAAAAAAACGAGGTAGAATAAAGTCGCGAAACTCACGGTGATACTGTTGACATTCTGGAACCTAACGTACTTCAGCTGGATAAGGGATGAGGCTTTGAGGTGACTCGGAGTAAGGCTGAAAGAGAAGGCGAATATGTAACGATAGTCGTTTGAATGCGTGACTTGGCCTCAATCACCAAGCGACGCCTACCCTCCCCCCAACCGGTCTACTTCGTCTCCACAAGGTGGAGGCAGTCCAGAATGTTGTGTTTAGGCGCGAGAACAAGAACACTGCATGTTCTGGACAGCTTGGATTTCCTCGTGTACAAAACCAGCAATACCAAACTGTTTCCACTGGAAAAAGAAGGCCCAATCCTAGCCGCCACCGTTCCTAGCATACCTTTGCTTTACAGCGATCACGTAATTGAAAACAGTGATAGCACCAAGATAAGGTGGTAAGCACCTTTCAACAACTAATTCGGTTCCACTTAGTACAAAGGAGCATGTGTCTTTGATCAGTGCAATGAACAAACAGGTGAAACGTCTCGGTAGACCGTGATGTGGTCATTCGTCTAACGTTAAAAGCCCAAGAGCTAGCTCGCACTACACGCAAGTGAACAACTCGCCAACTGCCCTTCAACAGTCCTGGTGGTAGGTCTTCACAACTTCACAACCAAGGTCAGCTCACTTCATAAGCCAGGCAAGTCGTCAGGTTTGTTCAACCGGCAGTTAATGGAGTGAGGGTTCAAAGTTGGATGGGAATGGCAAGGAGCACACTGAAAAAGTATCGGACTGATTCACTGGTGTACATCTGTTTGCAGAATATAAATAGTGTCCGAAGTTCGCAAGTTTTGAGAAGTTGCAAGATGTGATTATCGTGACTCGTTAAAACACACTAACTTTTGGATGCCTGATATTACCCAGCGATTCAACAGCTTTGTGTACTTGACTCGTCTCTCTGTCCAATGGTATGCGTTAAATGGGGAGGTGAAATGCCTTACGTAAATGCCTGAACCGGTGTTGCATCTTCACAAGCATCAAAGTCCGGTGTGGTAGTCTGATTAGTGAAGATTTTAATGTTCTTTGGCCCCGAATCTACGGAAATCAGGACACATAAATGAAGATCCTGAGGCGTGAACAATGTTAGTAAAAAAAGAAATTAACTATGCGACTGCCCGGTCATGGGCCTCAGTAAGGTGGTAATTAAATTCGACCAGTTACATAGCTATATGATTGCTACGCCAAAGTTGCCTCCCCGTTCTATGTCATGATAGATGTGAAATTCGCAATCGAAAGTGGTCAGCTATTCTCTGAAAAAAATTCAAGATTCGGTAAATTTGACATGATATTTTGACATAGCAAAGAAGACAATCGCGGACTAAAATCTCAGTAGAAAACTTACTACTAAAGCTACCGGTATGATATCGACAGTGGCACTACGAAATGAATTAAGCTAAAATTTCCCAACGACTATCATATCAAGAAGATCCCATATGCATTTCGTCGATGCATGAAACAAGTCAACTTAGGCAGACGTGGCATGCCTTTCACACATGCGCATTGTGCTATGCCGATATTACTATTACAACAAGCTAAAATCAAGACTTCATTCAACGGACCAAGCAACTCAAAAAAGCGTTCGCTTTCGTTATTTTAAAAAAAAGTTTCAAAACCACCAAAAAAGGGCAGACGAACCTTCGGGTCCGGTGATTCTAAGCGAGTGCAGCTTCACGAGTTGATTAAACGTGAGGAAGATGATGAGCTGAAAGTCAAGAAAAGACAGATATATATCCCACCACCTAGCTCAAGAATTCGCTAAAAAGGACAATTGAGGGCTTAATTTTGAAGTGATCGCGATCAAGTCAAACCAGCAAATAGCTTTACGAAAAAGTAACAGAACAATACTTCAGGTGGTACAAAATGATCTGACTTATTATCAAAACCTAGCTGCCCTCAACTGTAGTAAAAAAGGGCACGGAGACAAAATAAGTCGGTTGATTGAATTCACCTGTTCATCAGCGTCAGACATGAGGTAGGACATGTCCTTGGTCAAAGCGCATTCAAGTCCGTGATCACTGTGACAGTTGAGACACTCACAACGAGTTTTGTCAAGCATCGAAACTAGATCAATCTGATAATATGAATTCATTGTAAAAAACCAAATAAATTACAAGACCAGGAACAGGAGCGATGGCGGGAACTGAAGTGGCTGAGGTGGAAGAAGAGGCCGCAGGTGAACCAGAAGACTTTGTTAGTTCATTAAGACGAGCGCGCAGCAAGTCCATGTCCGGCTTCCGAATTGTTTCAATGGTTTGTCCACCACGAAGAAAGACAAAAGTTGGAATTTGAACGACACCAAAATTGGCAACACACTCCTAAATGCAACGACAAGGTGAGGATACGAATAAAAAGCCAAGTTTCACTTGTCAAATTATTACCGAGCATGTGTCAACGTCAACTTTGATGAAACTAACAGAAGGAAAACGCCTACTCAATTCGGCAACTTCAGGTTCGATTGCAGTGCAAGGGTCGCACCAGGTGGCAAAGAAATCCAGAACCACAAGGCGAGTTGAATCGTTAGACACACTCTTGAATGCTTCCTTAAAGGCCTCGTCAGTGGCAACCAGTTGAATACTCATTCCTATGAATTAAGCACGACTCAATAGCCGCCTAGGCACCTGACCAACACCGAGACGACTGCAGAATTATAAATGGTCAATTTAAATTTGTACATATATACAGAGCATTAAACTATGCAAGGCCTCAGATGAAACATTTGAAGAGCATAATAAACATCTAACACTTTAATGCATTATAAAATATAAAATATTACGACCGTGACTCTGAACTACTCAAAACTATTTTCACAAATAAAATGACTAGGCTATCGTGCACGTAGCTTCTAAGGGACATGCTACAAGTAAATATCAGATAGTTTAAGGTTGGAGGATAGAAGATGGTTCTAAAAGTTCCAAAAAATAGCTGTTATCAGAGAATTAGTTTAATTTATTATAAGACACACTTGCCGCCTTTATTCAATTACTGCGGAAAAAACAATAAAAAAGCATCGCTTTTTGCATGTACATAAATTAAGCTATGCCTTTCGTTGAGGAGATATTATGAGCAGGCTGCAATACCTAATATTACACCAACTGTTAGAAATATATTTGTATTATTTTTTTCCTTATACATATTTAATAATGAATTGTTTTTAAACTAAAGGAAATTATACAATGCAATGCTTTTTAAGGAAAAATTAAGCTTACAACTTTATACATTTTTTTGCTTTTATAATTGTACGCTTGCATGATTTTTTACTACCGTATGCTCCAAAGGGTTAAAATTTTGCTTGCTGATGTTTTTTAGCGATAAAGCTAAACAATTCTTGTTTGTTTTTCTTTGCAAATAGAAGTGTTTAACAAGGTCAAGGCCGTGTTCCCTTCGAACTCAATTGTTCGATCCGTAGACAATGTAGTGTCTTGCAATTTTATTCCCTGGGCCACATAGAACTGCATTTGTATCAACTTTTGGCACTTTGTAAAGTAGTTTCTTTATGGCATGATCCGTCGTACTTGCGCCATTTCTCGCCTCTTTAGCTCCACCTTCTCTCCGCCTCTCTCCCTCTGGCATTTGCGTCTATTTTTCGCAATTCTTCTCTGTATTTCCTTCACCGCTACCGCTCTTTCTGCTGCTCGGCTACTTACTGCACGATTTCTTAGCCAGCAGCCTTTTCTTCACCTTGGTGCTCTCATCTGCTCTGCCGTTGGACTGATCAGGTGTCGTGGAAATCATCTTCAAAATGTTTTCTGTACTTCGCACACTTCCAAACGGCTTCGTCAAGCTACCCTCTGTGCTTCAGTTGCCATTACTCTCTCGACCCTTGCTTCTCTTCCCACTCCAATCTCTGCCACTGCCACTGCGTCGAGTTCAGATGTTGCGCATCTTGACTTATGGCTTCTTCTAGCCCTCACGCTCTGTGTCCAAGTCTTTCTTCCTGGTGGTCGAGCACGGCATCTCGTATGCACAATCATTGCATTGGCTCATGCTGTCATAGTGATAGTCACGAGATTCACTTCTAGCAATGCAGCAATTCTTAATGGAATTGGTGGTATTGGCGGTAGCGAATGCTTCTTGTGTTGGAATTCGTTTGACATGCGATTCTGGCGCAAGGTGAGTATTTTTAAGCCTATTTTGACCTTTTGAATTGCTGAATTTGTACCGCTTATTAACATTTACCTTGAAGATTAGAGTAACAATCCTTAAACTGACAGTCCACAACTTGCTTGCTCATTGACAATTAGCTGCTCATTATGTGTTTTTAAATAGCTAAGCATAGTTTTTTTTCTCCTGGTCCTTACGTCATGATAATTTTAACATTGGTAACACTAAATTGCGGTTTTACATCCAGCAACCTGGAATACTCCGGCTATGCAACACTTTTATCTCTCATTTAGTTTGTTACAAAGTTTGTTGCGATCTGCCATTAGTTTGGATAGATGACATAAATTTCCACAGCCAAAATGAAATGTCCTGTGTATACTAAGTTTTGCAATCACTGAGTGAAGCTGTCCCTTTACCTTGCCTATTAGATTGTAGGCCTACTTCAAATGTCTACTAAACATTCGGTTTTCCTTAAGACTTTGATTCACTACGTATTCAAAGCATATACATTTCTTCTCAATTTCGCCTTTTTAATTACTGCACTGAAACCAATTTTGTCTGCGCTGCAACTCGTACGCCGCAATAGTGGATTAGGCGTTTGTCATCATCGAATCACGGAGTTCAGTTCAGTTCCTCCAACTTACTCATAGAGGCACTTTTGGGCCTCACTTTCTATGATTCGAATCATTTTGGTTCGCTTCAGGATTGTACTTGGCACTTGCACTACCTGCGACATGTGCGTGAATCTTCGATTGTCCTGTCCGAGCTGTCAACTCACCGGCATATATCATACCTTCCTTGTCGACATGTGCTAGCCGATTGTGGCATTTTTGACGTTTAGTTTGGTTTGATTTGTTTTGGCTTGATTACCCGTGATTGGTAATTCTGTCTCAAGGCCCTTATCACTAAGGTGTTATTCGTTACCAAAATCTGGTGAATTTGAGAGCATACTCGCCTTTCCATGTCGCGACTTATTTATACCATGGGTCTTCTTCCCTCAGGTTTCACTAAAGGTGGCACAAAGTTACCTCCTTAGAATGATCCTACAAGAGGCCTATTTTTGATGTGACATTAAAGTGGGCCCTTGTTCTTGATTCATAAAGGAATTAATACTCTGAAAAGCTTGGTACTCTGCAAGATGTTTTGGAAACTTATGGGAAAAATTACAAACTTATTACCTTGGTGGAATCAGGTGCGGACTTTGACTTTGTCGACGAATATTTGCAAGTGGTTTGATTTGACAAGATGGCAAATGCAAAGGCTTCTTTGAATATTTCATGAAAACAGATTTCAAATAATTCTGCACTTATCAGCGCTCATCAGGGCACTTTTGTTGTTGCTTGTTGCTTGACTTATCGGATGTATCCTACAAGGGGTTTACTCATTTCACTTAAGTAGTATAGCCCATATCCTTAAATTACATGGTCGAAATCGCCTTTATAATGCACTATTGAAGGTGGATTTTGGTTCGTGCTAAAGTATTTTTATTTTTTGAGACTTTCATACTCTGAGTAGTGATGAAAATGGACAGTATTCTGCGGTCATTTTCAATATTGCCTCCAATTTGACGGGGACTGAATTGTACGGCTGCCATCCTTGACTCATTGAATAAAATAAGATTAACTTTTTACCGCGAACCGATGTCGAATTCGCGGGTCTGAGGCGTACAACTGGAGAAATTGTTTTTCTCCCTTGAATTTCTAAATTGCTGGACTAACCTTGGTTTTTATAACCCACCTTAGAGTACAGACCTCTTATTTTATCTTCTCTGCACTTCAAAATTCTTTTTGACAACTTACCGTTGCTTTGACTTCCCTTTTTTCATGGTATTTAACCCTTTTTCTGAGTTTGTAAATCAAAACGCGACGAATATAAAATTCCTCCATCTCAAGGTATTCTGAGGCAGTCAATCGAGGGTGATGTGATAAATGCCTGAGGAGTGTGCGACGAGTAACTGTTTGGTGGGTTGGAAAAAAACTAACAGCGTTAGCTACTCAACGGACAACCAAACCTCCCGATGTATTTTGACAGGAGATGGAAGGGGAGCTTTTGAAGCTCTTGTTGTAGGTGTAAAGAAGTCCTTTTCCACCGTCTTTCACGTTAACCAACTCTTATTTGATCTGGAATCGGCGGCTCTGAATGGCATATTGTTCTTGATACTACACACCTTCGAATTGTTGTGCACTTATGCTGGCTGAGAGTCTCTCCGGCTTCGAAATTGAGCTAACCGCGGCTTGTAGAGTCACCAAGCTCGAATCACACCCACCGAGCGTATTCCGCTAATTCCTCCATACTCTAGCGAGTTCTACTGATTTCTTTAGTTCCTGAGTAGTTCAATCTCAGCATTTACCTTAGTCTTTGGTGATGCATTCTTTTGAATTGGTACCACATTCCTTCTTCAAAGCAAACCCTCTTGATAACTCAACGATCTGCCTCCGACTGGAGGGCTAGCCAAATCCTCCCTTCTGCCTTCTGAATTTTCTCCAAAACGAAGTGAAAGACGAATCACAATGCCGAAAGCCTACATTAGCGCTCTGATAGCTAAAATTCCGCCTCTTCAGTACACCTTTAACTCGTTGGCTACCACTACAGTCTCAGCGACGCACCGACCGTCACAGTTCAGATGTTTTTACTGTACCCGTGTGAGATGAAAGCTGCTTAAAAGGTAAAAACAGCTCTTTAATTATCTCTCTGTCGTATTGAGACCTTGCTTTGGCTACTCTGTCTCTTTCCTAACATGTGATCTGACATAACCGGTTGCCACAAAGTAATGAGGAACATATGTCACACATCTGTGACAATCGCACCCAACTAAGAAAGTCAGTAGTCATTGCTAGGAATGGTTGTCTATCCAACAAGGCATTAACCTTCCAACACTCTCAGTCCCTTTTTTCTTCTCTATCTCGTATCAAACTGGAAATTAAATGGATGGCGTGTTCCTCGTAAAGGCAACTATACCAGGTTTTGCCTCTGGAAAGATCGAAAAGAGTAAATCCAGTCGCTCCCTTTCTCTCCCTTCCTTCTTTGCCTTCTTACCTCAACTTTGGGGACTTGCTACCTCTCTTATTTTCACTCTCAAGGCCGAAAATGCCTACTCGTAGTCGAGTTGGATTTGAGTTCCCTTGAAATTGACAAATTTCACGTTCCGTGGCTCATCCTAGTGTTGTCATCAGTTCTCCCCGTTTGGCATTGCACATGGTTAACCAGTGACCGTCCCAGCAACACTCATAGAACTGCTAATGGATAGATGCATGTAAACTGGAGGGATATGGGGTTCTAGTTTTGTCTTCTGCATTTTGGTGCTCGCGGAGTAGTTTAACTCGAGTCACTAACCCCTCTTCTCCCTGCCTTTGAGTTCGGAAATGTGATATATTACTGTCTGATTTGGGAAAAGATAGTGAAGAGGGAGGGAGGGCAATGAGGCCGATATAAAGTGGCTCATTTCTCCCACCCTTATCCCCTTAGGTTGCCTCAAATCTGGTAGCCTTCACACTGACCAACTTGATTGGTTGGCATCTGTCCTGTCAAAATTATTTGGAGCGTTGGAGGTGTCTCTGTGTTGTACTACATGCCGCCGCCAGGCAGTCCACCCTATGCTCGACTCAGAAGAAACTTGTGAGTGCTTGTCCCTGTATACCTTCACCACTAAATGATCTTTTAACTCATCCATTTGCATTCCACGCGTAGAACCGAATCTCACGAGCTATCGTGCCTCCGGCGTTGACAACTGATTTGGAACACGATTTTTACTCGCCTCCTTACGTTTGGTCATCGCCTCTGGTCATTTACCTTCGAAATGTCAGGTATTTTTTTTCTTTTCTTCCCTCTGCCTTCCTCCTTCCTCTCCCGTGGTTGCTTCAATATCATGATTGTTTCGGTTTTCATTTTTTTAGCTTTCTCAGTGCCGAATTGGTTGGATTTTACACCTCAAATGGAACTGGTAGTTGTTGTGCTGGGGGCGGCTTTTCACCGATCATTCCCAATAATGCTATTCCAGAAGTTGAACGCTATCCACAGCCTTCATCTCAACACGTGGTGGCCTTCACGAACCATTTCATCGGCCAAATCAAAGCCCTGTGTGAGGTACATTCACGATTATCCCATTCCATCGTTCCGATTTTCGACTTTGGTAGGACCTTCACTGAGTATTTTGAGATGAATAGGTGGATTTGGGGCCTCCTTCAGTTCCTTCACATTATTCGTCATTGCCTCGGACTTGGATCTGACTTCCACTTGGACACATGGCTGACTGACTCGTTTGTGTTGACGAGATTTGATTGAATTTTGCTGTCAAGGGGAACGGAACCTCTCACTCTAACTACTAGTCATTTGACAAGCTGAAAGGTAGCAATCAACAGACAGATGGTCAAGTCGGAGTGGTAGGGGCTCAAGCGATCCAATAAATCGTCAATTTCGTACTGGATGACGTACTGTTGGCTAAACTAATCGCTCTACTTCATTCGAATCGAGACTAAGGCGGTTGACAATGAGGTGAAGTGGGTTCCAGAGAAAGGAAGTGATAAACGCATTCACCCATGCACAAAGCCATTCGTTTGCTGACTCACCAATTCACTTTCTTCCATTTTGCCACCGATCCTATCATCCTTGTGGACGGACCTCTCTTCTGTGTGGCTCACAAGATAAATTCGTAATGTTGTAGGAAGCGGATCTTTGTTTAAGTGAACGCTCTCTTCTTTACAGAATCATGGTTGCTATGCTGTTCATGTACGACCCGGTGAAGTGCTATGCATTGCGGGCTACCCGGAGGTGCGTGTCGACCATGCCAATTCCTGTGTTCAGTTGGCACTCGGCATTAACCGACTTCTGAGGTGAGGCAGCTTCCACTCTAATTTGCCACGTTTAAGTGTTCTACTAGGGTTGCGCTTTGTTTGCCTTCTTAAATTTATTTTGGTAGGAAAAAGTCCAAAAAAGGTTTTTTCCTGTCTCCACATTAATTTGTCTTAGCTTTTTGCCATGTGGGAAGGTGTCAAGCCTCCCAATAGATTCAGAAGGGGCTGTTTTTCTCTTAGCCCCTTTTACCGACTTAAAGGGAGGCAATGAGGCACCTGGTGGTGCTGCCCTTCCTCCCAAAATAGCTTCCATGTCTTGCATCACTTCACTTGTCCTTTTAATTTCTTTTGGCTAAACTGTTTGGTGGATTTGGACGCGTTCCTCAAACAGGAACAGACATTCGTATTTGCTTCCATTTCTCTTCTCTCCGGTAAAGGTGTAATAAATTTTATTGCAAAGTCGAGATGTGGGCTTTACAAAGCTCCTAATTTTTTTGTTCCTTCATAAAAGGGAATCATTTAGTTTTTACTACAAGCCCGGGGATTGCGCTTTGTCCCTATAGGCAAGGAATCCAGCTCCGGTCATATGGTGGTTCAACCGTCTATGTCCGTGGTGAGGAAGGTAGACGAGGCGTACGGGTTGCATTCACCAGATCGACGTCATCTGTAACTTTTCGATCCTCAGAGAGCAGACGTATCCTTTGATAGTCCACCACACTTACAATCACAATGGAGTTGTTGAGTTGATGTGTACAATGCAAAGTTATTGGGACACGCTTCCATAGCATTCCAGCGTATACTAACCTGTCTGGTCAGCTATTCCATTCTTTGGTGTCTCGGTTACTAATCAACCGATAGAACTTACGAAAGACCCTTCCATAAGCTTACACCTCTACTCTGTAGGAACTTCTTATGGTTTTAAAATGGTGGTGCTGCTGAATTGCTCCAAAAGCGCATTTTAAGCTGCCCGTACGAGAGGCACACAAAGAAAAGGCATCCCGGTCCAAATTATTCCCAGCACGAATAGTTCCCGATTTATGCCCCATATATATATACATTTTCATGCCAGGAAGTGCAGTTGTCATACATCCTTTTTGGGGCAAACTTGCAACCCATTAAATGAACACGAAATTTGATTAATATGCCGGTGGAAATTACTGCAACTAGCCGGTTTTATTCGTACAAAGTTGGTTGTTTATGTTGACGGTGTTGGTTGTTTGGAATTATACTGTCATGGGAAAGTGCGCCCAGCCGATTTAACACCCTCCTAGTGAATTGTCAAAAGTATCGGGGAATGAATAAGTTTAGTTCGAATTGGCACTGTTCGCGAAGTATGTGGAAAAGTCACCGCAATTCGGTAGCGTTGGGAAAACCGACTTTTAACTCCATAACGTGGGCTATAACTCGGATCAGATCAGGAAGCAATTAAAGTCGAGTCTGAAATATAAACCCTGGAGGAAATGGGGTCAACAAATTAAAAAATTTCCTTCCAAAGCCTATTTAAGAGCTTTGTTATGGTTCGTGGAGTCAACAACCAATTGTTAAGCTCCAATCCCTTGACCCGATCGTTGATTGGCCAGTCTGTTTTAGGTCATCTTTGATTGGCCCCCTCACTTACTGGCGTCTCTGAGACTCCTTTAATAGATTTTGTTTATCAGTAGTCCTTTTTTTAACAAGTTCTGCTGCTTTGAGATCAAACTTGAAAGGGATTTTGGGAGCATTAAAGCAACTCAATGACGCAAGCTAGGTCCACACGTGCCTTTGATACTAGTTTTCGCATCATCAATCTCTAGTCTTCTTATTTACCAGCAGATTAGAGGAAAATTGGCTATGATTTATTAGTCAAATCTTCCTATTACTTCTCATAAATTTACAAGCTTCGTGTCCTTTTCGAGTTTGATTTAATTGTACCATTAGTTCCGGCTAATTAGGCGTCGTTTTGACTGTTGCTCGCGGTACGCCATTAATGGTAATTCCAAGAGCTTTTTCTGACAGTCTCTAATCAGCTGTTTTTATTTGTCTCCTTCCTGTTGTTGCCGCCCAGAATCACGTCTTTGCTAGTCGTTGAAAGGGCTAGAACTGGTTGGGTGATCGGTAGTATTTATGCTAAAAGCACACAATTTTTTGAATAGATGGATGAACCGATCGTACTAAATGCTTATGAGGGTTTTTGTTTCATTTCGGATTCTTGCCGGAAAGTTAAAACAGTCCCCTTTATATTTAGGTGGTTGATTAGGCCTTTGGTACCTGAATGGTCTTTATATTCGGTAGATAAGAAGGTGGATTTTCGTTTGGATGGAGAAGATTTTTTTTCAAAAATTCACAAATGTAAATCGTACTTTCACTTTTAAAAGCAAATCTTCGGCAACAACTCCCTTCAGTTACGCACTTTTGTAAGATTTTTCCCCCTATTTCTACAGATCCCTTTCCAATGCTGCGCGTATTAAATTAGAAGCACGAATGGCGATTCACACAGGAGAGGCATATGCTGCATTACTGGGTCAATCAGCACTCACCTTTGACCTTTTGGGAGCTGACGTCTTTCATCTACGTCGCCACCTCCGTACCGCTGCCAAACCAGGGTAAGGATTTCTCGCTTTTCACCTACCCTATGAATCAGCTATTACTGGTCCTGACTGAGGTGGAGGGACATTGTCTCTGTGGTTTGAGGGGGATTTTCGAACTATGTGCTTGTCCGATTTTTACGCTTGAGTCACTTCCAAAGTCATTAAAGCAGCATTTGAGTCTCGGGTTGACGCCATTACTTTAATTGTGCTGGTGGAAAGTACTCTGCAATTGGAATCAGAGCTTCGTGCGTCTGGTGCGGCGGTGGAGGCGTGAAAGACGCAGTCCTTAATGTCCATCGCTCTGTGCTGACAACTGCCGCTTTGCTTTTGTGCTTTGAAGTTTGAGCGAGATAAAACCGCATCTCATCTGATAAAGTTCCGTCGCGTAGAGGGCATTGGAGGCTAAAGGCAGTGGTCTTTTGCATAGATTTCAGTGAAGGTTGTCTCCTACCCTTTCTATTGATAACCTCGGCGAGCGTTTATCAAGAGCGAAAGGGGAACTATTAATTCATTGTCGTAGCCCCAACCCCACTCCTTTTCCCATCCTTCTTTCATTCCCCAACCGCCTATTCTCGCAACTAATGGATGTCCGACGCCAGTGCCAGGAAGAGGTGGCAATCATTACTGGAAAAAAACGCTATTAAGGGGGATGTGGAGGATGGGAATGGGATTTGGGATGAGGTGATGCGTTTCTTTGAAATGGATAAAGTCAGTGAGTCGTAAGGGGCAAACCAGTGGTGTGTTCATTCTCCAACCGCTAGACTATCAAATTCATTTTGCATCAGGAGCTAATCGCTCAGGAAAAGTCCGCTTTTGTGGGGAACCAGATGGTCGTTGTTAATGCCTGTGGGTGGTACCCATACATTTCCTGTTTATGCTGACACGGGAGAATTTTTCACCTTCTTCCCTCACTAAAGCTGGAGGTCCTGACACGTTAGTCTTCAGTGTGTGTATCAGCGGAGAGGTGTAATTTTCTATTTAGGTCAGGTTTAATTGGTTTTGAGGCTGTTCATACAAACCATTCATGATGCCAAATCTTTCTCACATTTGACGAAAAGCTTCCGCGACCTCCGAATTGCATTAGACTCGTTTCAATTGGCGGACTTACTGACTCCATTAACGGCAGAAGGCCCTTTTGAAGTAGCAGACTGTCTTTATGTCAATGGGGTGGGTTAACCTGCCGCTACCCTCCCTACCTCTATTAATCATCACGCATGATCTTTTAGATCCCCCTTCCTTGTTATATGTGATCGAGGTGAAGCCAAATTCGTTCACAAATGCGGGGTGATGATTTCACGTGTGCCAAGCCAGATGTTAAGTCCAACTTGCACCGAGTCGGAGAGTTTTTTCTCTACCTTTTTTAAACAGACGAGTCCTGGTTTCGAGGGCTACTTTCGATCAACTACCTGAAGGCTATGAGGGTGAATTGGGTCCAACAGTCGTGGATCCATCAACGAATCGTCACGTTGTCCACTGTGAAACTCTCTATGTTCAACCTCGCAAATCTACCGATACATCTGTCTCTTCTGCGGTGAGTTGAAGATGTTGTTGACTACTTTACTTGAGTGAGTTGGTGATGGATGAAACGATAGTTTGTAAATAAACCTCTATTGTCTAAGCAAATTTTAATTGGTCTGTTTCAAGGTCGAGGGGGCCTCAATGGCCACTTTGTCCGGTGGAGATCACCCCGTCCCTTACACTCTTACCTAATCGATCTACTTATAAAGATTTCCGTGTTTTGGAAGATTCCAATCGTTTTACGATGCAGAAAGGTCTAATACTGTCTTTCTAGATAAGTCAATAATCAACTGTTGGTTTGGTGGAGTCACGTCAATTACTGTCACCTCCCAGTCAACTAATCCAGGTTTTACCCTTATCGTTTTCACCACTACCTCCCTCTTATTTTCCTCATCTAGGAATGTCTCGATTCAAGATGGCCAAATCTCGGTGAGTCCATTTCAACAGGTGGCCTTGCACAAGCCTTCGCGAGACTGGCGCATCAAGTAACCCTGGAGAGCGCTGAGTCCTCCGTCTCGGCTGAAACATCCACCTTGATTTCGATCTTGCGTCAGATGAGGATGAAGGAGGAAGGCATGGAGGGGGAGGATGAAGTTACAGCATGCTTGAAGGGACTTTGTGATCACAGGTGCCTTCCAACACCGTGAGTACATTTGACGTTTAATTAGGAAATATACTGTCACAATCTTGGAGGGCTTCAATCGCGAGATTCTTGCACACTTCCTAAACTCGGATATTTCATTGCTTTTTTTCAAACTGCAGATTGAGAGGCAAATCTCAGGCCTCTTGTTGATGCACCTTGAGAGCCGTTTTGACCGCGAGAATCTGTGGTGACCGAGATGTCGACCCTAAATGGAAAGATCTGCCTTGCAAGCTGCTTTTTTTGAAAGGGTATTTGAGAATTACAGTATTATGGAGCCAGAGTAGATCACTAGCCCAGACGCCTTGACTGTGGATGTGTATGAGTCAAAAAAGGGCCAACGACGAGTGCTAATGAAGAACACTGGAGAACTGGGTTGGCTTCTCTCTGGCCCATCTACTAGGCCTGGTTAACCACGACCTCCTCATAGGATGTGCCAACGCGCTTAAATACGATCTGTACGTGTCATCAGCCGATTGGGAGGGAATGAGTGGATCCACCCATCGGTCACACAAATGGGAAGTCGAGGAAAGAAAAGCAGAAAACTTTGTCGGTGTCTGCAAAGTTTTCGATTAATTCAAAGATCATATAACTTAAGCCCTTGACACTAGTTTTCAAAAGGTGAATAGCTCTTAAAAATCTACCACCAAATAATATATTCGCAATTCAATCCCAATTTCATGGTGACTTTGCTCCGACACTGCGGCTTCTATCACTGTTTGAGGGTAGAAAAAATAACTTAGAATTTAGAATTGCTCAGAGATTGGTTCGTGCCTTAATAAGCGTGTATCCAACGCTGTGGATCCAAAAGCTGTCAGAACCTTCACGGTATTCATAAAGCGGTGGTGCAGATCGTCATTGTTTGTTTGCCTGTACCTGGAAGCACGGGAGTGTGTGTGGCAGGATGCTGACACACGACTCAGTTGAACCAGACGGGTGGGACCCGAGGTTCCAGAAACCCATCACTTCCGTTGTATGGCATAATTGGAAAATGGGATAGCCTAGCGATATGACTACGGTGGTAAATCACTCCCAGATCATGAGTAATTACTTCCCATTTCGACATTCATGATTAGAGACCAGTGTGACAGGCCCTACTATTAATAAAGCCTAACATTAGTAATGAACCAAGTGATTTACGCCCACTTGAAGTGGGGGGAGAGGGGGCGAGGCATAAAAGCTCCCCAACCAGTGGGTGTCACGCGTCATGCCAAGGTCTTTTGAGACGTTTTTTGGGTGTTTTGGACTTTGGAAAGCGAAGTGACTTTTGCATTTCCACATTTGTTAGGTGAGCGATCATTTCATTGGTTACTCATGAGAGAGCCTCCATTTTGGGCTGGGAAGGAGGCGGGCTCGGCCTCTTCTCCACTCCCTTTTTCACTCCTCTGGTGACACTCCTCCAGGTTATAAATGTCATTCCTTCCAAAATCGCCTCAGAAACAGGCGACTGAGGCTTGGTTGTGTGCTTCTGGCGACAACATGTTTTATAGAAGTGAAGTTAACAAACTTGTATTTCCTTGGCTATTAATAAACGTGTAAATACCCTGAAAGGTAATTAATTTAAGCATGTATGTCTTCTTTTCAGGTCCGCATTGGCAGCAAATTCCTCTATCAAAGCCTTAGAGTTTCGTCTCCTTCCCTCTCCTTCCTCCTCTTTTCTCATTGCTCTTTGTCATAATCTTCCATCGTCTGTGGGCTCATATCTCCATCCTCTACTGCCTTCACCACCTCTGTCGACACAAAATTCGTCTTCCACTTCCTCCTCTCTTCGTTGCAAGCACGGGAGCTGTGAAGACCTTAAGTCAGCTTCAATGCAATGCAACTCCTGTCCAGCGCAATTTCTTGGTCCAAGCATCGATGCACTGTGTCCACTGGCAGAGGCGGTTCTATGGAATCGACTATTCCTTCAAAGGCATCAACTCAAGGTCCTGCGAAACTCACTGGCGTGGATGGTGCTTCTTCTGCTGTTGCTGGGATTGACGGGTGGCCTCTTGGTAACAAGGTGGGAGTGAGTTTATGATCTGAATCGTTGGCGGCACCCTTTCAGTAGGCTAATTTGAAAGCAGCTTGTCAAGGCCAGCACGTAGGTGTGACACATCCAAAAGACTCACTCATCACCCCCCATCTTCACAACACCATCCTGGCTTTGGGTGTGCCTGTGTGGTGTACTGCCGATGCAATTATTCACCCAGCAAACGCCAAGGGAACTAGTGAATCAGTAGGAAGAAGTCCGCCATTTTTGCTAGATGACGTCGTAGGGTCTCATTCAATCACACACGATCATGAGAATATTTGCTCGCTGAGAGGAGGAGACAGTGGGTGGTGGGTATTGCTCCGTCCTCGTTTAGACGCCATGGAGGCATGAGCGTCTGGATTGTGCAAATGAAAGGAATCGGTGCACAAAATCTGGGTTTGTTCAACTGTCAAAATGTATCCATCAATTGTAGGGTCTCCTTCGCACTCATTGTCTATCCCTGTGTGATCACGTGGTGCTTGCTTCTGCTGGCCGCCTTTTCAATTCGCCGACTTGATGTAAGTCCAACCTGCTTCCTTCAAATCAATCATTTTTCCCCTCTTCCTCCTCCTCCTTCCACTAACTGCCTACCAAACGAGGTACGGGTTTCCCTCTTTTCCTCTTTTACGAGGGAAATTAAAAGAAAAGGAAACTACACGATTTCCTGTTAGGAGGTGTATTTTTTGGGGTCATAAAACCATGAAATGCAATTCAGTTCTTCCTCCTGCAGGAAATAATATCCACCAGATTCTGCAGGGCGGAAAAGGGAAAAAGTGGGGAGAGCAAACATTGAATCTGCATTGCTTGATGCCTGAAGTACTCCTCTTCCTCCAAATTGGCAACTCCAAGAGGGAGGAAAGGAATGTAAAATTAGCGACATCTTCTGTGACAATCACCCCTTTTACCCCCTGGGAAGTCGAGATTCCAACGGATTGTCTTTTCAGAGGTGTCTTGGACTAAAGGCTCCGTTCACTGTCAAGAACCAAATTGTACAGACAATCTTCTTTCTACCGCCACAGCTTCCCTTGGTGGTAGTGAAGGGGGTTGGGTCCCCGGATTGGCAACAACTTTCATGCAGTTAACTGCTGTAAACTCAGTCTTGAACCCTTCCAAGGTGGAGATGGTTGCTGGGTAGAGAAATTCTTCTATTCTAGCGGTTTTGGGGATTGTGATGCGTTCACATCCCCTCCACAGTGATGTTGGGCCCCCAAACTCTGCTTGGGGGGATTGAGGGGCCCTCTGATGCAATGCCTTTCATCCTATATCCACGCATTTCGGAGGGAAGAGGTTGTTTGCATTGTGAATGTAGCTTACACTCTACTTTTCCGCGTTTTTGCTGTTTCACCTTTTGTCCGGCCATTTGGAGGAAAGAAAGGAATACATTAAGCTGGGAAGATGGAGGTACTTAGGAAGAACATTTATGAAGAATTTATGTGCAAAACTTCCATCTAAGTGAGGCAATAAACTTAGCCTTGACCACCTCGATTGTTTACTGTCAAGAGACGGTGATGGGAGTTGGAAATGGGGATGTGGCAGTGCCTTCCTTCTCTTCCATCCTCAACTGAAAATCTCTTTACGATGCCAAGAATGCGACTCGAGTTTCTTCTATCTTCCTGATCAGTCCTGTCTACGTCTGCAGGGAGATTGTTTTTACACGTCCTTGAGTTGTTTCGGGACTGTAAGATGTAAGGTGATTTTATTGGTCAAAATTGGAGCATCAGGAAGGTAAACCGCTTTCCTCTCCCGCCATGCCTACAATTAAGACTCCACACTGGTTACCTGTTTGCGAAATCTCCAGAGGTGACTGCGGCGCTACAGAAGGTCGAAAACAGATCAGCAGACGTTGAGATTTTAGGCGACCGGAGGGCAGGTAAACAATAACACGGCAAAAGTGTAGGGCGGGAAAAAAAATTTGCGCCCAACAGGCGTGTGTGTTTGTGTAGTGCAGTCTGATTCACTTGCTCTGTAACCAGCAAGCAAAGCACAGCCTTCACATAGGTGACCTTGAGATCGGATTTCCACCGGTCAACATATGTCGAAGGGTCCTCCGATATTCAACCCGTTTTAGTGACTGTTTTGCTTCTACTTTCTAACTCGGTTATTTCAATTCAAGTTATGTCTGGGTATTTGGAAGGGATTTTGGGTACACAAATCACCTTCCAGAATCAGACCCTTCCGACAGTCGAGAGCGTTTCTCCTCCTGCACCCAGGTGGAGTTCTTTCCAGTTGCTTCTACTACCTGAAAGCACGCCTCGTGTACACCAATAAGCTCATCAAGGTCAAGGTCATTTGGAAATGGTCTAAATATGTGGGGATAATAGGCATCCAATGGTTCTGTTGTGCTTTTTTTACCACTCGAATTTGAATAATTGGAGTCCGAAGTGGACAGGGTCTTCTTGATTGTAATGCACCATCTGTGTAAGTTGGGGTGAATCATCATCAAAATCACTGTTTTGTGCTCCACTCATTTCCAGGCAATGTGCTGTGTAACAAATTTAGCGAGACAGTTCTGCCTCAGCTTTGGAGCTAGACACGCAAAAATGACCAGACTCGCAATGCATCCATTGGCGGGTTTAAACCAGGAGGGGGGCAGTAGATTGCCATGCCACTAGACCTATGCTAAATTTTACACATTTTTGGTTCACTTAATGCTTTTGTCAAGGTATATCCTTGACAGTGTTGTCTGTTTTTTTATTGTTAAGGCATTCTTCTGCTTGTGCTACCCTGTGGGGAAATGACAAATGTTACTTGTTAAGTCTCACCATGATGGCCGAATTCAAATTTTTCCTGTCCAAAGAGAGACCAAAATGGTCTAAGTCCGTTTATTAGGCAATTTGTCTCAAGCAATTTAAATTCTATGTTTGTGTCGCACAATTTGGTAAAACCAGCTCACATAAATCGGTAAGTGCCATGTGTCACAAATATGTGACACTGCTAACAAACTCCTTAACTAAGGTACACTCCTTGGTAAGCCAAAGGCTACAAACTTATACTTTGTGGAAGGAAGATAGGACACACAAGTTGTGGGAGCATGCTCCATCTCCTTTTCCACAGGCGCTATCTTGGTTTTCGATTCTACGGGAGACCGAATTGAAAGCATTTTGACCAATTCTAGACAAGAAGGCTCACTATTTGATGATCCACTACTTTTCGTTGCATGAATTGACGAGAAAAAACCCTTTTTGAGCAAAAATTGCAGGCCAAAGTTTTTAAATCAAGTCTCCGCCACCTTCAATCCAATTACTGCCCTGCAAGTAGTCTCTTTGTAAATCAAATTTTGCGGGGGTTTTTTTGTGCAACGACAGCGGAAGAAGTTGCCTTTACTGCTAAAATGGAACCTTTTTGGCAAACCCTTAGCAATACGATCAGCAGAAGCCTTAATACATTGGGTTTTTGAATTTTGCCCCATCACCCCGAGCGAAACAGGCGCCTTGACAATCGTGACAACACCACGTTTACCTTTTTGCAAGTTATGCCATCACCTTACCCTTACTGTCTTTAGCTTTTTTGTTCTTTGACCAAACTGCCAAATTCTAACTCCCTAGCTACGAATATTGTTTTACTCTTGTTGACTGATGCTGATTTGCTCTTGTCATCCGGTATAAAAAATTGAATTTCTCTCATTTTTTCTTAACTGTCAAATTTTAGAATCTCACCTGTTTCCCAGTGACTTTACGACAAGCCTGTGTGGTATTCACCCTCTTTCTCCTCCTCGCCTCGCTACTCTTCATGCTGGTGAGTTGCTGCTACTTATTTACCCTTGTAAGTAGCATAGCAGATCAGTTACATAATATCTTGTAACTTTGGCTCACGCTAGTAAAAAGTCAGTATGATAGGCTGACTGTAGGGATCGAATAACTCTTGCTGCAATATTAAATGAATGACGAATTAGGAACACTTCGTCTCCATCCCTTAGGTGCTTAAATTTTTCTTCTTAGTTTGCTAGCCAAGGTCAAAGTTCAAATTGTAACATATAAATCACATAGATTGCAAATTATTCACTTCATTGGATACGGTACCGCTCTAATTACTTTGCACTTTCCTGGTGTCCTCTTTCACTATACCCATCCTTAAACTGGTAGCTGAAGGATTTGACCTTAATGATGGCTAGTCTGGGTCAAGCGCATTTCTCTTTCGATATGACACAAATAATCGCAAATCACGCCAGTTTCTGCCCGTACTGAGAAATCTGAAGGTTAATTGAAAGATCGACGTTATAAGCACAACTTTATCTAGCGTTTTCTCCCATCAGAAAGCTCATAGCATTTATCCACAGAACAATGTGCCGTGTTTTGGAGACGAAACGCGAAAATATTCCCTCTTTGTCGTAGTTAGCCGACACGCACGACATTGATGTTGCTAGCCTCGGTAATGGTGATAATAAATGTGGTTTCTGGGTTTTGGAAGCCGGTGACTCATTGCGGCATACGTCTCCATCAAAAACGATGTTGTCTTGCTCTCCACGAATGCAAACCCCCTGTAGCATATTTATGGGCTGTACATTCTTCTCCTGGCAAATTTTCACCTTCGGTCCAACTGCACCGATTTATAGCACCGTTTTTTTTTTCGTGTCTAACCTTGAGGGAATTCGTTGCGCTTCCCTGGCGCTACCTCCACAAGAAGGGAAAGACAGTTTTGAGTCGGCACTGCTCTCACTGAGTGTTGTTGAAAACTATGGAGATTGTCAGTTGAATAGTTATTCACTCCCTTCGATAGGTGGAGTGGAGAGAGGGAGCAGTCTCTAAAAAGACTGGCTAAGGGAGAGGGCGGTTGGTCGCCCTCCATTCTCTCGTCCATCTCTTCATCGCTATTTTACCTTGAAGAAAGGGGGGAGAAGCCCAAGAAACCCTGAAAACTGCACATACTTGTAAGCAAAGGAGGCGGAAGGCCGCAGTTATGGATGTCACTAAAATGGTGGTAGAACTCGTGCTTTGTATTGCCACCCACATGCTTCGACTACTGAGAGAGGATGTTACCCATTTCCATGGCTGATTGTTGCCTACAAGGGCGTGTAGCCAGCACTTCTTTATGCTCCACGATGATTCATTGGAATTTCATCTCAGACCATTAATGCTCCTTGTGGAGAGCTGGAGGGCGAGCACTTGTCAAACGTTGACGCCATTCCAATCCTTCCATCTCAACAGGCACACTCATCCTCTTCTCCTATGCTCGGCAAGAAGGAATCAGTCGTTGACATACAGCAGGAGCAATGCAGGTAGCTTTTCCCTCGCAGCTTTAAGTGTGATTTTCCCTTTTACGCACGTACCAAATTCTTGGTCCTCAATTCTTTCTCCACTTGATTAATTGTTTAAACACGACCTCTCTCCCATGCCAAATATTGCATCCTACGACAAAGGTGGACGTGGAACCGTTAGTCATTAATTCACGTCATTTTAATTGTCTCTGACAATTCTCAATGTGTGCGCGCCCTGCTCCGAGTAAAAAAAGTGCCTAAAATGAAGAGACGGGTGGATGGATGGTTTGATGAATGGCTGGCGACATCGGTGATAGGTTGGAATGAATGATGGATGGATGGATGGATGAATGGGTGGATGGGACAATGGAGAAATCGGTAAACGAAAGAATTAGGTGGGTAGATTGATGGATAGCCAGACGAACGAATGAATCAGTCGATGACTGGATTGGGTAAGTAGATAGATGGACAGATGTGTGGCCGATTAAATAGATGGATCCATGGATGATTTTGTCAATAGACGGATAGATAGTTGAAGATCCGGCTGGATGGATGGGTGAATGCCTCAAACAAGCGGTTGGTCTGATTGGTGAGTGAATGCACCATTTGGAAGAGAATCTGCCTCATGATATGTTCGATTTGATGCCGCCTACTTCCTTCCACACAAAAGCCTCCTTCCCGCCTCTTTTCGCCGCTTTCGGTATTTAGCTAAAATACAAGAAGATTGCTTCTTTCCCTCATCATCTGTAACAAAAAGTATCCTCCTCTATGGTGGGGTTTTTTCTTGTTGCCTGAATCTGAGGCCCTTCCTCCTCCCTCCCTTCGCCCGCCCTATCTCCTTGCATACACCCTGAAGTGGAGCCGTGAATTTGAACATACTCTCTCCTCCCAAGAGGTGGCATTTCAGCTGGCCTACTGGAGTCGTTTCTTTTTCCATTTCCGCTCTCTGCTGAGTCACCTGGCTGGGTGGGCAGGTACCGGCATTGCTATAGCGATGCCATTGGGACTTCAGTTGCGATTTATCCCATCCTCCTCCCTCCTTTTTCCCCTCGTGTAGGTACCTGATTCGTCTTCTATGCATCCTCTTCCTTTTCTCGTTCATTGGTGAAAATCACAGGCTTTCTGAAGAGGCTAATCGTGTCTACAGATGGTAGCTGAACGACTACATGGTGGTCCCCTTATTCGCTTTCCCAAAGGTGTTATGCCAAACTTGTACAGGCAGACTATGGGGCTGTAGATGTGGTCGAAGGACCATGAAACTTTGAACCTATCGGTGGTCTGGAAATCCGTCATGGGATGAAGCAGATTCTTAGAGGCATTTTCATTAAAAAGGAAGAGTCTATGCACTGGCATTAAATCATTCCCCTTGTTTACAATGCAATCTCCGAGTCTGTCCATCATATTCACTACATTGCGACATCCGAAGTGGTGCTGTATACCATTGATTCCGAAGGCAGGAAGGCTTCGTCCGTCACGCTCTTTTTTGGCGGTTAAGTGCACAGGATTTGTTTATTTGATAGATATTGTTGTTTACAACTGGATCCATGTTCCACATCTGGCGGCTCCCGCATTCCATTCGCTGTTCATAGAACAGTGTGCCTTAAAAACGAAGTCGACCGAAAATAAAGCCAGTGTAATTTTTAGTGCAGCCTGGTACAGTAATTTGTTTTAACGGCAAGGTAGAGGCAGACCTTAGCAAGGAGGTCACGGGGTAAGGCCAAATAAAGCCTTCCCCTGCACACCTCAGTTCGCACTTCTGGGGTACGCACCACTTCAGCCCCACAAGGTGGTATGACTACAGACGGAGTCGATTGCTCACTGAGGATCAACTTGGTGCTGGTGGAGAGGAATATTTGCCCCATCTGCATCTGAGTGAGCCAACTTCCAACGACCGATTGCAACTGACCACCCTGGATGATTCTTTATATAATCTCGCCCTTCCCCAGATGCGGATGCGTTTGTTGAGGTGGTGGAAGCCAGGCGAATCATCACAACTACATTCAGAAGTGTGTGTGTGTGTATGTGCCTCACTTGTCAAAGGCATGACTGTTTACCCTTTTTGACATGTCTGACTCAGCGTGTCTATGGGGAGGCGTCTCGTCGATTTCGTGCCACTGGAACTAGACACAGAATTCGTCCAGTGTTTGCCACATCGTCTCGTTTAATGAATACGGTGTATTTGGAATGCATAGTGGCCAGTCCTCATAAGCCTTTGCTCGGTTTCCTCTTATACCTGTCTTTTTTGTGGTGATGTCTCGTTGCAATCGGTTAGTTCGAGTAGGCAGTGGACATTCCCCTATTTATGGAAGCTGTAGTTGAAAACGCCAACGAACGACTCACGTCTTTGGGGAGCTAATGGATTTACACGACTTAGTCTGGCTCCATGTTCTGATAGTTTGCGTGACGATTTCACTTTCTTGTTGATCAATGGTTGTATCATACCGCCAACTAGTCGGTCGCATGCTGGGTGGGAGACAGAGCTGAAGTGATTCCACGTCGGTGACGGCAGCTGCGTAGAGGAAGGAAAGAAGGAAGGCGGGAGAGAAGGAAGCGTTGTCGGAGGGTTTCGCTGTTAGTTGAGCTAAGTATGCATACATCTGCTCAGAAATTATCAGGAGGATAGCGTCAACTAACCTTCGAGAGATAGGATCACGCAATACATAACTAGCAGTTAACAATTTGTCATTTTTTACATTACCAATGCAATGAATGTTTTGTTTTGCTTTAAAATAAAAAATTGGCGCTGTCAATGTGTGTACTGGCATTTTTATTACGATATGAACTTGTCAAACTACAAACTTTACTGTCTTAGCTATGAAATTCAGTGATTTTTAGGTGAATCTGACACTTCAGTTTACGAATGTCAGTGTCCCCTCCCTGTCCCAATAGTGACAGTTTTAATAGGACGCAATGGGAGGGTGTCGGTATACGTGTCTGCTGTTAAAGTCACATCTGTCACATGTACGTGACACCATAGGAAGGCTGTTAGCGCTGGTCCTGTAAATGCAGGTTTCCGCCTGACCGGGCCTCAATTGCTATAGATTATCGGTGTAAAATTGATGATAACAGTTTGATGTCATAACATGCTACTTAAATTGGCAATGAGTAGAACCATCTGTCTTTTTTATGTGGTTGTATTTACATAGCCAAAAATAATGCTTACAGTGCATACACGTCTATTTTTAACCATGAAGATAGCCAGAGCTGATTACACTTTTTTGCTTATTTTCACCAGCTTTGGTTGAATAACTGGATTTAGGAATTGGAAAATTGATGCCACCGTACAGTATACCCGTGCTTTATTCAGCTAAACAATTCCGTGCATTAAATCTCAAAGCTCAAATCCTCCGCAGCAGGACAGTTGAACTTCCAAAGGCAAATTCGTGCGGTCTAGGGGATTTATTTTACTGAAAATTTGGAAAGGTACAAAGATACCCTTAATTCTAGAAGACGCTACAGTAGATCCGAGTCGGTGTATAGTGAGTGAGTGTAAAGTGGCTCAGGATGTAAGCTGTGCATTCCCACCTTCGGACCTGAGGAGAGGATATCCCGCCATGACATTTACCTGAAGGCAATGGTGAATGCATTAAGAGGGGAATGTTAATGTTTGTGCGGCCTTGTAAGTACTTATGAACAGATGATTGGTGATGGGAGGCTGCATTTAGCTCAAGTCAGCCCACCTCGAATCATTTCTTCTCCTTGTGTACCACAAGACTGCCTAACCCATTTGTGTAATCACATAAACTTCCTGCCTGACAGCATTGACGAAGTGTAATCAGCCGTCACTAATCATCGCTTTGGAGGTGTCATTGAGCCAGGACACAGTTCTTTTAATCTCTGACACTCTGTATGTCAAGTCCAACTTTTCCCTTTCTTGCCTCAGATGTTTGTCTCCTTCGAAGTACACCAACCCATTAGCGAATTCGCAGTACCTTGGCAACGCACACCGCAATTGAGCACCACTACCATAGTTGCCTGCCTCAGTCTCCTCCTACTACTCACCCTGACGCCGTCCGTGCCTCCAACACCGCTTAACAGTGCCATTGTTGCTGCAATTTTCTCCGGCCTTCATATCACCTTCGCTACCACCCGATTCATTCATCTCCCCACCTCGATTTCCAACAGCAGGTGAGGTTGTAATGATGTTTCTACCTACGCCGGTTCCACTATTCGTTGACTTGAAGGCCCCGTTTTATATCTCGGCAGCTTATTAGTTAATAAATTTATAAGTAGACCCCGTTAGTAGTATGTATTGTTTCTTTTGACAGCACTCTCCTTTTACGCTAATGACTCGCTTGAATTATGCTTTGCATCTTGGTTCTTTCTAAACTTTCATTTCCTCCTCCTCCTACTATTCATTTTTCCAGTTCAACGTTTTTCTGGACAACCTTACTTCCCAATTCCTTGGCCGCTCATCTCGTATTCGTTCTCCTTGTTTGTTTGTTGCCATGGCAAACCGCAAAACTACGTCATTGGACCGAACAGTGGGTTAAAAATGTAAGTCAGACACCCTTCCCTTTCGTAATTTTCTAAACCCATGGCGTAGGGCTTGGAGCTAAAGGTCAACCGATTATTCACTAGCCTTTCTGGCGCAATTCGTTTGCTCTCCCAGGGTTAGTCAGTGTCGATATTCCGTTCGCATTGTTTACAGCTTCTGGAACAAAAGGTGGATCTAACCGGGCGTCGTTTTGCCCTTGAGCATCTATTGGACAATCAAATCCCCCGTGCTCATTTGCCGACAGAACCTTCCAACACTCTTGCAGAGTCCTGTACATATCCCTCGAGCCTTTCTGATCTATTTCCACCTCGAGAACATCTCGCTACCGGTGTAATTGCTATTACTATCTACGGCATAGGTATGGGAGGGTGCGTTCTGTGTTAATTATAAAAAGGTCTTTCTTCACGAATGTTTAATCATCTCATCGCAGGCAAGGGTGATGACATGCTTCAATACCAACGATCGCCGATTCGAAGTGTTGCGTTGAGCCAATCTATAACTACTACTGCCACAGCCTCCTCCTCTACTGCTAGCCGTCGATCGCGCGAGGCAACGGTGATTGCGGACGCGGTTCGTCGACTCAACCGTCGCATTTGTCTCATTGATCAAATGGCTTGTGGTGATGATACAGAAACACTGGGGAATGCGGTGAATAGGATTGTTAAATTGCTGTCAAAACCATCTCTACCTCTTGTCAAGGTCCATTCAGTCGGAAACTGCGTGGCCTACGCGCTTTTGGATGCGGTATGTTTTGCTGCTCTACTTATAGCTGCCGTAAGTAGTATTTCAATGATCGACCACCTCAAACGTCGTCAATTTTAAAAAGTCCATTAAAACTTGGTTGAGTAATGGCTTGGTAGGACTTACAGTTCACTCCTACTTTTCTTTCCTGAAGGATTCATCGCCGCAACTAGGTCTCTTCGCTGCATTTCTTATCCACCTGTTTGAAGAACTGGAGCGTCTGTGTCTTCAAAAATCTGGTGAAGATTTTCGGAGTGGCGATGAGGCCCTCGCATGCCGGCTACAAATTGGTGTGTCCTTTGGTTCAACTCTGCTGTGTTTGATCAGAATGAAGGGTTTGACAATCTAGACGGACGATTGCTTGTCCGATTTCTCGCTTGTCACATTAAAGTAGTTGTGAGTTTTTCCTTTTCAGGCCTCCACATCGGCGCCACAGTGAGCGGTGTGGTCGACGGTCCCCAGTTTCTTCTCCTTCACGAAACTCTCGATTTCGCTCTCCGCCTTGCCAACGCTACTCCCCCTGTCCCGATGGATCGGTCGCTCCTCCTTGCATCCACCGATTTTGTCGCCCGTCGAGGTACCGAGTCGTTGGTCGGAGCGCAGCCAATTGGTGTGAATGGTGGTGGAGGCAATGCCAATACTGGTGACGTGTTTCTCTGGACCGCGGACATTCAGCACGTCTCACGTTTGATTGCTGTCATGAGGCCGGTCCTTAGCACTGTTATTCAGCCACCTGTGTTCCGAAATAGAGTAAGTTTCGGCCGGCAGAAATGCCTCAAAAGACATCACTAGTGAAGTAATCCCCAATTTTTACCTCCTCTCTGTAGTCAAAAAAGCCACTAGCAACTCCACCGAACCTGGAGCATCTCCGGTCCGCATCTTCATTGGTTAATTCGAATTCTTCGCCACCACCACCACCACCACCACCACCACATAAACGAAATTACGCGGTGGGCGAGGCGCGATACCAAAATCACAGCTCCCCACTTTTGGTGTGTGAATTGGGGCCTTCTGTTACTGTTTTAATTTTACACAGGAGCCTAATCCTTGTTCATTTTCATTTTCAGCCGCGACGGGATCGAAAGCTGTCCTCGCCCCTCCTACCCCCGCGTCACTCCTCGCCTCCCTCTAGGTGGGCTCTAAAATCAGTATCATTGGGTGGCCCTGGGGACGGAGACAATGTTGATAGAGGTGACAGATTTGTTTAGTGTCTTCCCCCCTTCTCCTTCTCATCTCCCACCCTCCCCCTCTTAGAACTTCGCCCACCGGTTCTGAGGTGTTTGCGTACTTCATTAGGGTTTATTATTTTTATAGCCTGCTTCGCTATGGCCGAGGTGGAGATTGTCAATGGTTATGCCCAACCCACAACCAGGCTGATGGGAAATGGAGTAACAGCTTCTCCATACTGCATCACTAAGGACACCAATGGCTATGCTAATCATCAAAGTCATCAGGTAAGATGGAGACAGCAGAAGAAGTTGGAGATACTCTTAAATTCCTAATCTTAATCGGAGATTTTTCACCTTCTGGTGCCCTTCTGCAGTCCACTCTGTTTCAGCCGGTGCTTGAGCCCCCCAAAAGTGCTATTGACGTCGCTGCAGCCTCGATCACCTCTTCCGACAATGTCTTCCTTGCCGTTGAAGGTGCCTGTGAGCGTGTTGAGGCCTTACAAAATGAGGCAGTCACCAGCTTGTCCTCCGCGTCACCTACAACCACAGCTAACACTCATCATCACCATAGCAACCCTCTCTACACCGACAATGAGTACTACGATGATGAAGAGGTGGAAGAGGTGGATGAAAATATTATCGATGGTGTTAAACAATCGGGCGACGAAATGTCGGATGGTTGCATAGACGCTGGTGTTGAGTGGCTTCAACGGGCTCCAATGCTGGGCGACTTCAGTGTCTCTGTTATCTCGTGAGTGAATTTCTTATTCTCTGCACTTTACTGCCCCTTAGTCAAGAATTGACCGTCGACGTTTTCTTCTTCACCGACGTCTTTGGTGCGCATGCCGTGTGTGGATCAGTCTCTATCCTATTAACGAAGATGGTAGGTAACGGTGGCAGTGTCTGCATACTCGGAATGGGACCTGAGGCTGGAGGGAGGTTTCTTATGCCCGAATACACCAAGTCCTTGAACACTTATAACTGCGAATAATTCCAAGTACAGCATGGTACGGCAATAGCAGCGATGGTGGCAATTTCCAGCCTATAAGTCTCGCAGTTATTCCTGCACTTCCAATCGGCATATGACGAGATGGAAGGGGAGGCGAATAGTTCCATGACGGTACTGCTTACCAGTCCAGAGGTGAAGCAGGCTGTTCTAGGATGTTTTAGTGGTAGTGACAAACCTTTCTCGCCTCGGGGCATCAAATGAGCAGAGGAGGAAACTGCATGCTATTCTATACCTTGAAATTTGTTTGTTTATTTTGCAACCTTAAACAAAATTGCTTTGACAGGTTGAAGTTGATTCCATGGTAAATTGGTCCATTCCTTTTCCCTATAGTGGTGGATCCAACTTTCCAAATTATCGGCGTCCTTCTACACCACCTTCCAATCCACGTCAAACGCTCTATAATCCGCCAATTGTTGCTGGTGCTGCTGCTGTTGCCAATGGAAATAGTGAAAGTCAGAGGAGAACTTCTGTAAAGGTCAGTCTGTTGATAGGTTGGTTAATTGCCTAGTTGATACTTATTTCTTTCGATTCTTTCAGCAGCTAATCCGATTCCTCCTATTTAGTCGTTAAAAATTTCTCCTGAGAATATTTATAAACTGTAGGAGATAACTATTTACACTTGACTGTGTTTTTTGACTTTGATGAATATCTTGTGTATGTCTGACTTGGGGTAGTTGGGACGTTAAAACACTAATACCCTTTTCCCGTGTCTACCTTTTAGCTAAACGACAAGGATTCCACGTCAATCGACTTGTTGAGCACTTGTGCCGTTCCCTCTGTTGCTTGCGATTATGAATGTAAGCTCCGTTGTTGTTTCTCCTATACCGCCTTCTGATTGGCTTGTCATTTCCAGGCTTGTGATTGGCTGGTTGGTTCTAAAGTTTTTTTCTTAACTTTGTGGTTAGTTTTTAAATTGTAGCATGAATAGTCTCAACTTGAATGTTTTTTTGTTTTTTTGGCATTATAAATTATAGTGTGGTAGAGTTTTAGCAGTAAGCGTGACCATGTCTGCACAAATTAGGTAAAGTGAGAACGCGGTAAGTGTTTGTCGTCCGAAGTGGTGTGTAGTTCTTGGTACTCTTTTCATCAACATTTCTTTTCACCTGACCGCCAAAGCTACGCAGACAGTCAGTAGGTGAAAGCAATTTGATAGTAAGTTAACATAAAATTGAGATGGCACTTGAGTTTCTCCCATTTATTGCGATGGAATTCTTACCACATTAAGGACGAAATACCAGGCTTGTAGTTTCTTTTTTCTTCCTCCTTACTATCATTTCTCATTTGGATGATCTTAGAGGTGACTTATAGAATGGTCTACATAGTCTTCTGTTTCGTTCCTGAGGATCTTTTGAAGCGACTGATCCAAAACTAGTCACTGACGATTAGACGAGTCAAATCAATGGCAGATGAAAGGAATTTTAGTCCAGACCAATCTGTGAGAGGAGAATGGAGAAGGTTTTTTCACTTGCTGGTGGCACTTGGATGACAAATGGGCGGGGATCCTCGAAGTAAACGTGAATGCAAACGCGACTTCAAGAGGTCAAAAGCAACAGTTGTCACAACTCATCCAAGGTTCCAAAAAGAAATGGATCGAAAAATGGTGGGTTAACAAAAGGCACCTTTATGCCTGTTTCCACTACCCATACGAACTCTGAATGGATCATCTGGTGAGCGGTTTCCTCTATTTTTTAACACGTTCTGTTGATACCAAGGGAGGAACCGTTGACCATGAATTCGACAGACTCTTCTCAGTGAAAGGATTTTACGGAGGATGGACGAAAATGGGTCGATCACCCTCAGCATTTGGGTCTCTAAGTGGCGTCTAAAAGTCAAATTTTTGTTGACAATCCAAGTGCATTGGTCAGTCCGACGGGGATAGACCTATCCCTTGAACACTTCACTTTTTTTCTTGCCCACATCCAGGGCGTTACGAGAAAATGAAGGTGGTTTCAGTACCTAAAAATCCGATTTACTAATAACGTTCATTCAAATCGTTCAAATTCCTTACTGGTCTGGCAGCCAAAAAGGTCGACCCTACGGGGCGGTTTCAAAAACTTATTTAATATTTTTTCCCTTCACAGTTGAGGCTGGAATAATCGACTTCAGCGTCAACGACGACGAAGAGGAAGATGACTTGGATGCCGAGATGGCAAACAACTCGACGCATGCAGAGTCCGGTGATGTTCCTCTGCTGATGGACACCTCCTGGATGACATCCACTGAAGGCGGAGGTGGTGTCGATGGCGTGCCATCAAAGACACCGAAAATGAGTGACTCATTATTGGTAGAGACTGGAGGTCCACTGGAAGACGACTTCTCGGAGTTCTCATCCTCTGCTGCCGTTGCTGCTGCTACCACTGGTGGAGATGAAGAGGGCTCTTCTTCTGCCCACCTTGTAAGAACCTTTAGGTTTGGAAGAATACGAATGTATCGCTGGATAGACGAGAGTCGTGCGGATGATTGAATTAATATAGTAATTTATGCATTGAGGGATGGTTCTGTGGTTGTTGTAAGAGTTCGTTTAAGGGTGAATAAACAGGTCGATGGATTAGGAATGGATGTTTGGGTATTTGAGTGGGTCCAGAACGAATTGAAATGCGCGCTGAAAGGGGTATGTTGGCGCCAGAAAGAACGAACATTTAATCGAATAGACCTACTGCTTGACCTCCTTGATAGCCAGGTAGGTGGATGGATGAGTGGATGTTCCTTTAAATGAATGAAGATTCATGCCACAGGCCTTTCCTATCCATGCACCCAGCTTGCTGCTTACACAAGTGATCCAGACGCTGATGGTGACAACAACGATGACGAAGGCGACGATTCTGTCTTCTTACCCCCTACTTACTTCCCTCTCATCGACCAGTCAGGCAATCATCACAGACGTGGACACCGTCTGCCTGACATAGCTCCCGTCCGTTTGCCCAACTTTGCCGCGGCAGCTAATCATCATCCAACATCCGTCCTGCCGGCCAACAATCAAATCGTCAAGCCACTCTCCCCACCCCTCCTAGTGGACCTTACTTGCCCCCCTTCCCCTCCTCCTCCCAACAATGCACCAACAAGAGCCATCTCCGGTGGACAGGACATGTAAGTTAGATGCTTTGCTTCTGCCTCCTTCCACGTATTTCAAGCCAAAACTCGTTCGCATTGACTCCATTCAGCTCAGCCTTCCACGCATCATGTGACTGGCTAGTTGATATTTGTGTGATCGAGGATGGATTGATGTTGTCTGTCAGGAGGAAATATAGCGCTTGAGTGTTGCGCTTTCCTTACCTTACCCTCCTCCTCTACAGGGCTGAATACGACAATTTGGAGAACGCCTATTCGTCAGCTGCGCCAACTAATTGCACATCGTTGCATCCGACAACGCAGCACAGCGGCTGGCGACCTCGGGACGTACGTGGTCACCGACGCGGTGGTCTGCTTCCTCGAAGAATTGATAATCCCTATCAACGCCACCTCCGTCTCAACGCACACATTGTGGATGAAGCGCGTCGAATATGTCAGCGTCTACATGCTATGGGGTGGCAGTCTGCGCTATCGTTGCAGACGAAGTCATCACCTTCTGCTTCCAGCCCGGAAGGTCGGTCTGCTGTAGATACAAGTCCCGTTTTCTTTTCTTACAAACCATCTGGAAGATCTCTCATATTCTTTGAGCTTTTATGGGGTGAAATCTTAGTTGAGACCGCTATTGATCCCTTGTAGTTATTGCAAATTTAGAGAATCACAAAAGATGGAAAGCTTGCAGATGGATTCTGGAATTGTTTAGAGACTTAAATACTTCTACCTAGTTTTTGGGGCTTTTGCTATCTCAGCAGTTGGATAAATGCACTGCTTCACATGGCCTTTTCCCATAGACCCATCGGGCCCCAATCGCCACAACGAGGCACCACCTGGAAAAGCTATTCTGCTTCTCCCACCACCGCCACCACTTCCACCACCATCGGCACATCCATTTGTACGGACTCCCAAACGTGGGGATTACGTCAATTCGCACAGTCTTCTTAGGCGTCTTCAAGTCTTCGACAGCGGAACCGTCACCACGGTTACCTCACAAATCGATGATGATCAGATGACTGATGATGGAACCTTTGATAGTGAATTTATAGACGATGGAGAAGGCAATATAGTGAATGGTGAACCACAAAACGGCTCACTTTTGATCCCTGCAGATCTTTGGCTTGGTAAGTTACCACTCTGGGTTTGGTCCTGGACGGTGGGTTGATGGGGTGGGTGGATGAACAGATAGTTGAAGGATAGCGAAACGGACTTGGTGTGATCTTTAATAGGTTTGGGGGTTAAAGACGGATTAAGAAATCGAAATTGATAGGTGGTTTTGAGGTGGAGGTATTATACATGGATCTGAGTTTGGTTACCCTTGGTTTTTCTTCGCTCGTTACAGATGTCGGTCGGCCGCGTTCTCTAAGCAACGACTGTCTCTTAGCCCATCACGGTAGTGAAAATGATGATGACATCGACGATTTCTCGCACCGTTCTCATCCACGTCGTAGTGGCGGTATCCTCGCTCGCGACCTCATTCTTCGTCGAGCAGCAAATGTCCGCCAACTCCTTCCACTCGAATTGCAACCCTTCATGATGCCTGGATGCTTCAGCAGTGTCTCTGCCACCACCACCACCTACGCCAAAAGTGGTGGTACTGCCGTGGTCTCACTTCAGCGCCGTAGTGACCGTAGTGGGCATCGACGTCAACGTGGACGACGTCGTCACCTCCTTGTGGCAGTGCGTGGAGCTGTGAAGAGGTCCTCCAGTGATCCTCTTCTTCCATGCGGTACAGCTACCAGTTTGGATGTCAGCCTTATTTGATGACCAGATAGTGTGGGTCTTCCTATGTCCGTCTTTTCCCTGTCGACTAAGTACTTTTTACCAATGGTAATAAGTGTTAATGATAGTCCTTACCTTAAGACCTGTTGGATAGGTACATGTCGACGGATAGGCTGAGTTCAGACCCTTAGATCCCCACCGGTTGGGTAGTTTTAACCACGGCTAATTTTGGACAATGTTTGGAGCTGGCGACTTTGGTTCTAACATGTCTTCTGCCCCAGGCATGCAAATCGGGAGACAGGCAGGGCCCCAACATCAGGAAGAAGGCAGGGTACAGTGTGGTAGTTTGATTACCACTGCGCCACTCCTGTTTTGGGAGATATTGTCCATGAAAGCATCAGATGAAGATGTGCGATAAAGCGAGGAAAACGTGAAGAGGATCTTGCGGTAGGTCTATGGCGTCCGTGGTGTAGTTGTGTCTTTAGGCGGGAGAGATGGGAGAGATGGTTGGTGGTGCGAAGGAAGGAGGTTAAAATTATTCGACACGATCAGCCTTAATTTTATCGATGCTGATTGTATCCTTCGTGTCATTGTGGTCAATGCCAATATATTTTCCAAATTGTTCCAGCACTCCGTGTGGGTAGTTAGGTGGATTTACGGGGGTTGAATAGACTGGTGGGGTGCGGTGAAGGTGAGCAGGCGTGCGTATTGCCTGAATTGCGGCTCTAACCTGAGGGGTTGACCGGATGCCTTGCACACCAGGGCAATTCACAACGCTGACTTTCATTTAACAGTGGGAGCGTTTAACGGGGCTGATGGTGGTGGGGTTAAATTTAGCCTCAGAGCTGGCAAAGCAAGGCAAACGTAAGTTGCGGGACACGATCCGTGATGATTGTCGTCAGCTGTTGTTAATCTCCGTCCAACTTTGATGTATGTTTTCCGTAACAAACGATCAGTGAATTTCAATACGTAGGTAAATTGATAGAAGGGAAGAGGGTAGTCATCAGCGTTGAGGTGAAGGTGTTTTAGATGCGGGTTGGACAGAGGGGATATCAGTAGGGAGTGCACAATATTGTTCACTGCTGTACGTCTCCCCACGTGTCTGGCAAGTTTTTGCGCTCGTAGAAGAGTAACGAGGCAGTGCAAATGTGGATGTTAATGAGGATTGAAAGGTCGCAAAGAAAACCATGAGAAACAAAGGTTTTTTGGACTCACTGCATTGCAATCTGAGATTGGGTTCTAAATGGAAGGATCAAGAATTTGTTGTTGGTATGTAGACGAATGAATGGTTAACAGTAAGGCTGGTGCTCCTTAACTTAGTACGTACCTGCACATGCCCCTAATGTTTCACCATTCCGCCAACTTGGAATCGCATTGACGCGTCAAAAAAATACAGTAACACACGTCTACTACTCACTCTAAGGGCTCTTAATCTCTTCTAAGTGTTAAAGCGAACCTACCTGGGTCTGGGCGAGGGTGAACTCGACACCCAAAAGCATAATTTTTTGAAAAATGCACCCAAACTCAGATAGCGTTGCGATTGTAGGCGTTTACGTGGCAGTTACAGATCAAGTCATCATTTCATGAAGCTGACTTGTAAAAAAATTAGCGCTGTGGAGAAAAATAATTGGGATTTAATCAATACGTTAACTTCATAAACGCCAAATTATTACATTTCTTTGAAGCAATGGAGTGGTATCAGTCCACTTAAAATGTAAGTCCAAAAATAACACATCTAATTTTAATAAAAATGCAATTTAAAAAAAATAAAGTCAAAAATGAGCCCATGTACATTAAGTACCCGTCTTGTAGCCGGTCTAAGCGTCCTTTTCAACTTGTTTACACAATAAACAAAATTTTACGCAAAAGCAAAAATATAAGCCATTTTAATCGTTTAAACGAATTTATTTATCATTTAGAGGTTAAAACGATTGTGATTTTTATATTAACCACGTTTGTTTGAAAGGGTGTCAGCTTGAGGAGCCTGCATTAGATACTAGTTTTGCAGCAGATATTGCGTTGAGGGTTTTTAAAGCAGTTGTGTTATGGGTATGCGCATTCCTTACCCCTTTTTGCCGCCTCAAATACTGTTAATGCAGTTGTCACCATCCAGTCAGCCTTCCCACTTCAAATTAATGGGGATCAAGGTGAGAGGAATAAACGCTGGTCATTTTGTATTTGTAACAGTGGCGGTGGAACACTCCCCTCCCGGGAGTCATACAGGTTTCCTGGGAGTGGTTCACTAGTTCTTTCTCAACGTCGAGGAACACTTCAGCTCCTTTAAATTCACCCTCAATACGTCGGTATCAATTCCCAACTCCTCGTCGGCTAGTAGGGGCGGATGCTCGTCAGACTCTTCTACTGCCGTCAAAAGGTGGGCAGAGATGACGTGCGGTACGCAGAGTGCCTCCATCTTCCAGCAGGTCGGGCCTTCCATGGCTCATTTACAAGCGGGATCGCTTGATCGATTATCATCCAGTTCAAGTACTGTTGCAGATGTCTCACTGTATTTGGGAAGACCCATGCCACGAACGCCAATTTCCTTTGACAGCTGGTCAATTTAGCAATCATGAGGGGTTGGGAGCTCTTTTTTGGTCCTGTGTTGAAACGCCTGTCACAGTTATTCGAGTCTAGCATCCTTGCACTGCGGTCCTATGCGTTGTGCCCCAAAGTCAGGTAACCCATTCCTTTCAGTGTGTTGTTTTCCTCCAAACAGCTCCCATTTATTCTTATAAACTCCTAACAAACCTGGAGATAGGTTAAATGCTTTGCTTTTCATTCTGTGCAGCTTGGAAATTAATATTTCTACAGTCCTCTCCAACACTGTTGCGAGAGTAAGATCGGTTTACGTTATGGTTAGCGGAATTCGGGTTACGGTAAAGTAGCATCATCGAAGGTCATAGGTAAAGAGCTGTAGACATTAAGCTTCACTATGCTTAGAATCGGTCTCAACTGCTCTTTTTGGCGCTAATTTTCTGTGAAGCATCAAAACTGTCTTGGGTTTTGCGGAAAGCACCTCCTCTACCCTCCATCCAGTAGAGATGGTGAAGCCCTTTTGTTACCGAGATGAGACGTCGATGACACCTCCAACGACCTCTTCGAGGCTGCGGCTAAACCCCCTAACAACCTACATTATGTCTGTGAGCGGTCGCATGTTGCTCGAAAACGAGAGAAGATGCATATTGCTTAACTCAGAAATGGGTAGTCTGCATATTTGTACTTTCGCGAGACTTTCTTTAGTGGTTAAGAAGTTACAATACTTATGGGGAATTTGTACTATCGACTTACGGAAGGGCTCGGAGGTTGTCGACATGGGCCAAAGGCCACCACACCTGCCAAAGGTTCACTGGATGGGCATTTAAGTGACCTCTTTACTAGAACCAGAGGCCAAACAAGCAATCGAGGCACAATATTTTGAGAAAACTTGAAAATCAATAGAGTAGTTTCATAATTTGCAATAGAAATACTGCAGAAGGGGAACATTACGCAGGTTGGGGTTTTTTCCGGTATTGATGCTAGTTCAGTACAGTTGTGACTGAACTGGCAGTAGGGGCCTATGGCATGTGAAGTCGAGGGAGTTGGCGGTGAGGATTAGGGTACAAAAAGCCTATCATTGTGCTTGCTTTCTCTTATAAGGGACTAAGGTCGAGGGATACGGAGGTTGGCCTTCGCAATTTCGGCAAGTGTACGCCTTACCAGTGCCTCCTCGCGTCGTTAGCCTTCTCTGGTTTTTGAGTTCTTCAGGCACCTTGAGTTTTGCTGCCAGCATTCTGCTTGCTGTTTTCTGGTTTCAAAAATACCGTTAATGTATGTTCTGAGGAAGGGCAGCCCTCGAACTACATGTCCAGTAAACCAGCTTCTTTTGTCCGCTTTCGCTGTCCCTACTTGCTGGCACTCCAACCTTATCCTCGACGTGGAGCGCAGGAAGTCTCTAGTCGTCTGGACATGGATGGGAAGTTTTTATCCCTCACTTTCTGTCATCGACGCACGGCCGAAGGCTTTGCTGTGACTTAGAGGGTTGTGTGGACCCGTCTTGGTCATCTCATTGGCTAGACAGTTTATCGCTTTCGCAGGGGGGATCACGCGCCTGTGCTGTTGCCAAATCGGCTTGGTCTCATCGGTAGTCGTTCTGACCAGCCGTACACATTCCTATGAGAATACATTCGTGTGAGTTAAGCAAACTATGGATCAAAGCAGTCGGGGTCGGCTGTAGATTTTGCTGTGGTTTTAGCCAGGTTATTTGGTGTATTGTCGGCACTTGTCATCGGTAACGAAAAGGTCTAGTTAACGGAGAGGGTACTTCCGGAGTGAATTCGGATAGCCTTAGTGCTCCCATGATAATCATGGATGCATAGGGGCTTTCCACTAGTAAAGTTTCTCTGCTCGTGGTGAGGTCTAACGCCGATTACCTTTTATCTTCACCCCGTCTTTCGTCGATCGCAGGCGTGGGCGGGCAAATTCGACTCATTGGTAAAGGAGAAGGGATGTTCTGCTACTTGTCGTTGAACTAGCTGCACCGGTGTTAGGCGGACAAGTTTCTAAATGCCCTTCATTCTTGCCTGGAATCTGAAGTCCGTTCCTGTGCTGCAAAGCCTGGTATCAGAAATGTGCTGATGAACTCTATGTCTCGACTGGAGGCCTATCTTTTTCTCTTCTTCTGGTAACAGGCTGAAGAAGCGCAATTGTTAAAATCGGCTCCTAAGAATATTCCGATGGTCTTGGCAATGGCGAAAGGCTTTGAAGGGATGCATTAGAAGATAGCCGGATTTAATGATGTAGTCTACGCTTGTCTGCCGGTACCGCCTCCGGTTTCGCCAAAGGTATCTAGGGTTGCATGAAAGCGACTTTAGAGACTAAAGTCTTGTGAAGGAGTTGGCGTTCGAGAAAACCAAATTATCCTAAAGTATGCAGTAGGGAACTAGCATCAAAAGATTGTTTCCAAATCCTGTCTCCTGGGTATGTTTTGGTTCTAGAAGTCGGAAGAAAGGTGTCAAACATACCTCATTAAACTTTCAAAAATTTACCAATAGACATAAAAATGGGCACCCGCAAGCCAAATACTTGGTTGTTAAAAATCGATGCCAAAAATAATTATTACATAATTTTAAAAATAAAAACTGAATTTATATGCATGATGGTTATTTTACAAGCTTATTTTGAAATAGATTCCAGCCGCGTTGTTTTATTTGATATAGCGAATCCGGCGGCTTTATAAAAGCCTCGGGAACAGAGCGCTTCGGATTCAGCAAATGCTTTGATGCTGCCCGATTTCTTCTGCTAGCATTATGAGTTGTGCTAAGCATGTTTTAACCTTGGCGACAATTAATCCTAATGTGGTTCACATGCAGTATGCTGTCCGGGGTCCCATTGTTACTCGCTCTCAGGAACTAGAAAAAGAGCTACAATCAGGCGAAAAGAAGAACTTCCAGCAAGTCGTTAAGTGTAACATCGGTGATTGCCACGCGACCGGCCAAAAACCTATTACTTTCTTCCGTCAAGTTATTGCTCTGTGTAGCTACCCTACCCTCTTAGACGATCCGAACTTTCCTGAAGACGCTAAGCAGCGCGCTCGTAACATTTTGGCCGGATGTGCTGGTGAAAGTGTTGGTAGGTTTCTTAAGAGCATTATATTTACATGCGTTTAAAGACGTGCTCAAGTTAATAGCGGAGTATGTTTATTTTAGGCTCTTACAGTATTTCAACTGGAGTGATTTACATTCGTGAGCGAATTGCTGAGTATATCAGGCTTAGAGATGGCATTTCTGCTAATTATTTTAACATATTTCTCTCAAACGGTGCTAGTGAGGCGATTAAAGTTAGTTAATCTATCATTTTCTAAAACTGTTGCATTTAGTTGCTTGAAAAGACCACTTTTGTGTCCTTGCATAGGCTGTTTTACTTCTTCTTTCGTCCTCACAAACGGGACCAAATCGAGTTGGTGTAATGGTCCCGACTCCGCAGTATCCACTCTACTCGGCTACTATTTCGGAGTACGATGCTTATCAGATAAATTATTATTTGGATGAAGACAATAGCTGGAACTTAAACGTGGCTGAGCTCGAACGGGCTCTGACAGAAGGAAAAGAAAACTGCAAGCCGCGGGCGCTGGTTGTCATTAATCCGGGGAATCCTACTGGTCAGGTTCTTTCCAGACAAAGCATGAAGGTATGTTGTAATACTTTTGCCATCTGGTTACTCATACATGCCTTTCCTTGTGCGATTGCTGATGATATCAATTCATTCTTGATTACACTACTATACTGGATGTTTCAAGCCATTCGAAACAAAAATATGAAGGCGATAGTGAGTTGCAACGTCTGATTTTTCAATACTGAAAGTTTTTGGTGGCTCTGCTACCCTGCATTTAAAGTCTTCAAGTAGTGTTTTGGTGTATTTTGGTTCACCATATCTGAAGGTAGTAAAAATTTTATGTAATATTAGATTAAACACCAGTCAAGGCTTTATATGGTTTCACTCTGATTATCAGTTTTAATCCTGATCAAGGGTGCGTTAATTGTGTGTCTTTTGGGGAGGAGGTCTGAGTTAAGGCCAAAGCGGGGGTGGGAAATGTTGATTAAATAATTGAAACTTAGTAGTAAGAGGCAAAATGATTAATTTTCGTACAGTTATCTTATGTTTATCTTTTCATTCATATCTGGATCAACTTATCTATCCAAGCAGGTATAACCCTGTTCATCCGTGACTCACCCACCCATTTATCTGACCCTTTATCAACGCATCCATTTATTTCCTCCACACGTGCAAACGGGAAGTCGATCTGACTAAATATATGCGTTAACAATCTAGATGCCTACTCTAATAACTTTCATACAGCTTTCTTGAATGAGACCCTGTTTTATTCCCATTTGATTGAATTTTTTTCATTTAGGAGATCATTCGTTTTGTGAAGCGTCATGGTCTCGTTCTATTAGCCGATGAGGTCTATCAGTTCAATGTCTATCATCCTGAAATTACACCCTGGACGTCCTTCAAGAAGGTCCTCCATGAAATGGGTCCTGAGTATGCGGATAGCGTAGAACTCGCCTCCTTCATGTCCGCCAGCAAAGGCTACATGGGTGAATGTGGTTTCCGTGGCGGTTATTGTGAGTTGGTCAACTTTGATCCCGATGTCCAGGCCCAGCTTTTCAAGTACCTTTCTGCTCGACTCTGTCCTGCCGTTCTGGGTCAGGTGAGTTGGGTTTACGCTGCTGATACCTACGTAAGCGTCCCACCTTTCCTTCATCGTAACTGTTTTTAATGAACTATATTGCGTTGGTTGTCCTTCGATTCTAAGCTTTGCCTGTTATCCAAACGGCATTAGCACGCATTACTAGAAACGAAAGATTGATTACCATAGTCCACAAAGACTAGACTTAAATTGCTGGCGCGTTGCTTCAGGGCTAAGGTGCGTAATTTTTCCTCAGACCGGAAATACCCAACAGTCCCTTTGTTCTTTGGGACTTACTCAGCTTGTCTACCCTACGATTTTGTTCGATCAGTGCTAATACTCTGCTAAAGGTCATATCCCACATACGAGATGCTTGTTATTATTTTTCGGGCTTTTCTACCCAAAACTGGTTAGGGAACTACCTCGGTCGAGCTTTTTATGGAAAGAATGCTCGAAAAGTCATTATTGCTCAAAGTAATAAGATTTGGTTGGTTCTAGTAATTAGGCTCTTATTCTAAATCATCGAAAATATTCGCTTTTGTGTTAGTAGTAATCACATCATGTCTAACTGTTAATCTATGTTTTTAAGGTTTATTATTGCCTCATCGACTTCATGATTTTTAGTTCCATTATATTAAAAGTAATCAAATAGATCTCATTCATCTTCACCAAGTTTGTGCTCTAAAAGGTTACCTGAAGAAGACTTTCAAGGTGTTAATTTGTCAGCATACGTTGGGTAGCTCACCATTTGTTTCAAACCTACTCATCAAATCATCCTAGTAAAGCCTGACAGTCTGTAGGGAATTGGCTAATTTTTGCCGCCGAACATCATTATGTATCCGGTCCAGACAGATGAGTAGGTAAATTTGGATTGACTAATGGGGAAATGGATTGGTGCATGGATTGAGTGATTGATTGATGGATAGATGAGCCCAAGAGGGAGAGAGGAATAAACAGGTGGGTAGGTTATTGAATGCTTAATGAATGAATGAATGAATGGGTGGCTGTGCTGGTGAAGCCTAAAGGTATTAATGTCTGTGTGGCATCTATTGTTTATACCAAGAGCCACCTCTCTCTCGCCTTCCCAACTATTAACTTGTGCCAAATTACTGTCCTCCACCTAGGTCAGGTCACTCATTTTGCCAACACCCTCCAAAAATTGGGTGCGGCTAATAAAACATGTTTCGTGATTTTTCAGCTTATGTCTTACCCCATAGCTCATAGTAAGCAGCATTCTCCTGACATCCCCACCAAAAGCAACGAAGAACTCTCCTTAATCAACAAAAATGGGGTGGATCAAAGAGAAGTGGATAGATTTTCCCATTGGATGGGTGGAGGGACATAAGGCAACAAATGAAGTAGGCTGTGGTTTGGAAATCTTTGATGGGATTGCGAAGTGGATAGTAATGCCTAATTAGATCCTTCCAAGCGATAAACGCAAGGAAGGGCAAGAGGAAGCGATGATTTTATGCATCACTACTTAGGCTGGTTGGCAGAGTAACTAGTGGATGAGCTCTGGAGCGGATGTACTCTTAGTAAGTCTTATCAGAATCAACACTTCTTCTGGGCTTATGCACTTCAAACCTGTTTACGTTCTAGCAATCGACCCAAAACTTTACCCTCAACTTTGACAACTGAGTTGTCTCTCCTCAAGGTAATGATAGGGGTGATATGCGATCCGCCAAGGCCGAGCGAACCCTCTTACGACCTCTACACCTGCCAGCGGGACTCCGTGTTGGCGGATTTGAAGGAGAAAGCTCAACTCGCTACAGATACTTTGAATGGTTTGGAAGGTGTTACATGCAACGCCGTTCAGGGGGCTATGTACGCTTTCCCTCAAATTCGACTGCCTTTGAAAGCCATCGCCGCTGCGAGGGTGCGTGTGTTTTTGTCATCTACATTTTCCTTCGTACTTATGCTGATCAAATCACTCATCCACTTATCGTTTCATCCCAACATTCATATTTTCATTCACCCACCTATCCGTTCAACTATTTAACGGGCCTTCCCAACGATTCGTTCATCCAGCCACTACTTTACCCACTTGTCATTAATTCATTCAAAAATTTACCCCTTCGGTTAACTATTTATCCATGGAACTACCCCTTTCATTTGTACACCTACCTGGCTATGTGAGTATCTTCCCAACCACGCATTTTCTGTCCATTCATCCGCCAGTCTGTCTTTTCCTGTATCTTACCACGAAACACGCGTGTTGGCAGCCGGTTTTCACTTGCCGGGCGTGTCTGTGTAGGAAGTGAAAGGTACATTCCGGCTTCTGATGGAGGATTCTAGCCTTTGTGAATCAACTACTGGCTATACTTCACTTGGCTAGCTGATTCATCTTTCCAGTCGTTAAACAAGAAAACATTTGCTGAAATGGATGGATTGATAAAAAATTTTGACCTGATGTACAGTATGTGCATATATCTGTCGATCCTTCACATTCTATCCTAAATTTTTTGTCGGGATTTATAATCTGATTCTAGTTTATTCCACTGCGCCGCCATCAGGAGAGCTTTCGGGTACTCTACTGCGGGATTAACTTTGCCCTCACCTTATGAAAGTGGAAGGGTTGTGATTTGTGGAACCGTCCTGAAGATATCTAACATCTCATGCTCACTTTTTCCCTAGAATCTGTCAAATAAACGACCAACTCACACTTAACTATGTCAGCATCTAAAATGGAGTTAAACACGTTGCAAAATTTGTTAGCAACAAAACCACTGTTTCTACCAGCTCCCCCAATGGTAGTTAAGTTCTTCATACTGTTAACCGACTAGTTGCTTTGATTTTCACTACAGGAGAAGGACATGGAACCAGATTTCTTCTACTGCCTCTCCCTACTCGAAGAAAAGGGCATCTGCTTCGTGCCTGGCTCTGGCTTCGGTCAAAAACCGGGCACCTACCATTTCCGGTAAGTTGCCTGGTCCCTTCCCTCTACCCTCTCCCCCCTTATTCCACCGAGTCCCTTTCACTAGCATAGCAGCCCTTAGATTTATCCATATTGGTTCGGTTTATGATCCCACTTCGCTTTCAACTTGCTTTAACGGATAAATTGAGAGCTTAGGACATTCTAAATCGTAGAACTTGACCTAGATTAAATGTTGATCCCAACACTCGCGTTGGTATTTGTCAACCCATCACCGCATGCTTTCAACGAGATTGTTATGAGTTTTTCATTGTTTTGGTAATGGGTATGTTCTATCTCGCAGACCAGTCGCGAGATTCGTGTATGAGTTTACTAACCACCCTTCAAAGAACTTGCAGTCAAAGAGATTACCTCGTCTAGCAAGTGGATGCAGCGGGAATGGCTGGAACTCGCTCTAGAGGATGCCCGATTGTATTAAGCTTAGTCCTCAAATATATTAGGGGGGTTCCGATTAACCTTGTGGGAGACATTTAACTTTCCGTATCTCATCAACCTTTCTTAATTAATCATGCCGGAGAACTGGGACGTTTCTTGATAGAAGCGCACAGGATACTCTGTGAAGTCTTTTCCCATTCTGCTTTTTTGGCATCTCTGCATCACTAGGAGGCAAACCTAATGCTCTCGCTGACTAGAGATTTGGTTGGTTCACCCTCTGGTTACGATTTAAATGGAAGCCTAAACGTCCCAGCACCTGCCCAGTTAAGAGATAGGCGGAGTTTGGAAAAAAACCCCATATCAATCCACCTTCTTGATGAGGTTTGCCTTGGAAGTGATGCCTAGTTTTTAATTCACTTGATGGTTGCTTTTTCGCATCATCAAACACTCGCATTTCAGTTTCCTATAAAAACCTGTAAGTAAAAACCAAAGCGTAATCCTCCTCTCCAAACAGATAGTGACTATTCGCAATGCCAATAACATCGTTTTTTGAGTCAAGAGTGAGCGACATTAAAGTCGCCAAACCCTCGATCTATACCGCCTCTCTCTGAGAAAGTGGAAGTTTTTCCTTCTTCACAGCTTGTAGTCTGTCCACCACTTATTTTGATGACTGTGAAGTCTGTGCTTTTCTGTATAATGTTTGAGTCATCCCCAAAGTTGTCGCAAACTGGACTAGTTCTAAAGGTACACCTGCGAACTGGAGTTACGCCCTAGGCACACCCTAAGTTAACTGAGACCACTTCCGCACTATCGGGCAGACGGCAGTACTTACTTATCCGGCTGGAAAACTTGGCGCTTCTCAAAGTCAGAGGCTGGTCTGTGGAGAGTGGATTCTGCCTACCAACCATCCCTTCCTGAGCGGACGTTAGGCTGAAAGTGTAGCCCTCGTGTCAAAGTGAGTAGCCAATGAGAGCTGCGCTTTGGTTTTTGCTCCTTCCTTCCTCGTTACTGCCAGTTTAATCCAACATATCTGTCTTTCCCACTTTTTTTTCATCACTTCAAAATACATGTAAGTATCAGGTGTTCAGGTTTTACCCATCTGAACCCGTTCCATACCGCAGAACCTGAGGCAGCGACATGATTGTTGAAAGTCCATGTGTCTGCAAAAGTCTTTCCGTTTGCAAGTCTCTACAAGTTCAGCTGTATGGAGTAAGCGGCACCGGGGCAGAGGTTGATGCAACAGAATTGTCAGCGTGCGCCTCTTGTGCCACGAGATTCCATCATTTTAAGCACTCTTACTGATTTACTAATCCGCTCCTCCACTGTTGGTGATCGATTCCAGCCAGTTGTAAACACTGCGTCCTTTCCCGGCCATCGGCAGCCATGAGACTTCATTATGAAGGAGGCGGCGAGGTGTGCTAAAACCTCGAGTTTTGAAGTGGAATCAAATATTTCGGTTGTTTCTTTCAAATGCCTAGATGAGTAGCAACATTTGACCCATCCATCTAGCGAAAACCCAATTCGCAGTGCCAAGCGTTTTGGATCCCGAAATTTTGTCCAAAACCTCATCCTCAGTTGACCATTTAAGCTGACTACTGCAGTGAGGGTTGCAATGCTTGGTGGAGAAGTTTCCTTTGAAGAATTGGGTCTTGGTTGCCACTGGCTGAGGATGCCATCTCTTGCTTGAAGGCTCTCTAAGAAGGAAGCCTCTCTGAGTGTCTCCATATGGAGCTGGCCGCATTCCACTGACTATCATTATCTGCATTCACAGTTCATGTTATTAGAAACGACTGTCTCAAAACCATCGAGAAGATGTTGATTGTCCTGGAAGATGATCTAACCATGGCAGATAGATGATGTGATATCCCTAGTCACCTCTGATGAAGTGTTTGCCTCTCCTAACAATGGACAAATAATGCCAAGGTTTGTTCAACGGCAAAGTTATACGGATGGATTGAGTAAATTCTAGGTACCTTGTCCATAACCTGTCCGAAACAGAACTCTTGCCGTAAATCCATTCAAAAGCCTAAACATTGTGTGTGTGTTGATTTCACCAAAAATCGTGAGGGCACAGCGAGTGGCTCCAGGACTCAAAGCGATCCACTTGAAGTAACGTGCTCTTGAACTAGTCTCGACGGAATCTAAGAGAGGAATCTTTATCGAAAAGTATGCAATAATTTGTGATGAGTCTAAGCCCTCCTGGGTTCAACCTCGTCTCGCCTCTGTGCACTCACATGCCTCATTTATCTCAAATATTGCATAATAGGGTCATCAAGTCATGCCCACGACTTTCGTCAGTGTCAGAAATGTGTTAAGCTGGTTCGTTATTTTGCCTAGATGGTAAGAAACCGGGAATTTTTTACCAATGTAAATGTGTCATGGTGCCTACGAATACTTATATTTTGTCAGTAGTATGGTGGTTCTGCAGGTCATTTAGCAAACCATAGTGATGAGTGAATTTCTATAGCCAAAATCATCTCATCTGCTCATTCGACATGTTTTGGTGCTGATGCGGCTGAAACGATTCTTTTGCCATAGATATTTGTCATGATAGTTTGTTTTTCTTTTTATTTTGAAACCTTTTAGCAGTCTTCAGCTGATTAGTCACACAGCCATGTGAGTGAGTGAGTGGTGAAACCGCAACCTTTATTTTTCCTATTCACAAAAATTGGTCTGTCTGGAGTTGGCTTGTGCAACCGCGGTTGTCTGACATTCTCCAGCCGAAGTCATTCTATTAATGCAAATCCCCTTCACGCTGTGCTTCCACATTGTCAACAAACCATGATTTCCACACGAGATGTTTGGAGCTATTTTCTGCTCACTTTCGGGGTCCATTTCTGCACACGTCGTCACTCATCTCCTCTCCTTCTCTCCATTATAATGGACGAAGCCTGCTTTGAGGGTGTTAGCACACACTGCGGGTAGTCTCAGTGCTATTTCTACCTCAGAAAAAAAGTGGATCTTAATTACTTTTGCGTTCTCCAAAGATCATGTTTTTAGTAGCCATGGTGACGAATTTAATAAGGGCCTGAATGCGTTTCGCACTGCAGTGGTCTCTTTTACGGAACTGAACAGCATTACCGGACTCACTTCGTGCCTATTCAAAGCCGCTGGAAGGCTTCAGTAGATTCGACAGAGGAGAACTTTTGCATTTACTTATAATGCCGAATAGGGGGCGATCGAAAGCGGCACCTACCGATTTATTCATGTTGTGAAATGACACAGGGGTGTGTCGTGGACGCTGTTGTGCCCCGTGCCATGGCATCTGGGCCAACCTTTCTGAAAGCACTCTCTATTTGAGATCACCTTAACCAAAAAAACAGGCTTTTTATACGTCCTCTCATCGCCCTTCAGCACGACGATTCTACCCTCGGTTCCGGTGATGCGTCGAGTGATGGCCGATCTGGCGGGCTTCCACAAGGCCTTCTTAGCCAAGTACTCCTCCTAATCACCTTCATCTTAACCATTGGACAAGTCCTCGTCTGACGGTCTCTCTCACTCCCTCCCTCCTATGTTCCTATCACGTGTCAATTTGTTGTAATTTCAGATCAGTTAGGAGGGAGAGACAAGCGAAGACAACTTTTCCCACAGTATTTACCCTTTGATTTTAGATTAATTCCATGCCATCAGCCGTAGTCATTGAAAACAATAATTACCATATTTTCAGCGACCCTCCCTTCCCATTGGTTCGTTTGACAGAGGTGGCACTGGGCCTAGACGGGTTGGAAGTGTGGCGGTGAGATTTGAGGTAAAGTTTTTTATTTACTTATCCACCACGGCAGGGTTGTAATTAGACCTAGATGGTCATGAATGTCTTGAGTTGGGGGTTGGGCCGTTTTAGTAGCTGAAGGGCAGCAACGATAAAGGCCAGACTCCATTCAGTAAGCGGAAGACATCACTTTTTGTGTCCCCTTTTCTTGAAAGTTTTTGCCTCTACCCTCGATCACCACCTTCTCGAGCTTCTTGATGCCTCTCCCACCAAGCAATATATGTGAAACCGTGGAGCCTTTGAAGCCCCTCCTCCAAGTGAGATTGCAGCTCTCTCCAAGACTTCTAACTCCAACCTTCTTGATTAGCCAATCACTTTTGCCCATTCTGCTTCACCAATCAGCTCACCTCTTCAGACACTAGCTACGTTTTGCCCATTTGACCTTGATCTGGGCTTCTGCCTAGTGCTCTAAAAGGCTTTTTTGATGCATTTAAAAATTAACGAACCCTTGATTAAATATTTAACGTGTTTCTACTTTTTTGAAAGTGATAAACAAGAGTTTTTTACCCCTAAAATACAAATTTGCCTGACAACCTTTTGATCTTATTAGGGCACATTGTTACATTTAAGGTCGACTTTAGGGTAGTTCAACGAGTCGCCATTAAGGCAGACTTTATGTGAGAAACATTTTCGCCTTCGAGATACTGGCCTTCTAAATGACACCATTTTAGTCACTGCATGAAGCAAGGCTGGAACATGACCTTGGCCTCAACGTCTCCACTGTCTGGTGAGTAACTGTATATGCAATGGAGAAGATTATCTGCTTGACAAGCGTTGCTATCCCCCTGTTTGTGGTGTGATCCTCCTACGTGGACGGAGGCCAACAGGAGATGCTTTGCTGGCGGGTTACCTTGCATTTCGTTCTCCGTTGAATCATGGAAAGATGGGTTAAATGTGAGAGAGCAAAGTGGCAACCACTACGGCAAGGTTGGACCAATAAAACATTGAGGTTCCGTCGGTCTCTAACACCCTGAGTAGCCATTGGACGAGCAATTTAGGCTCATGGTCGATTATTTCATTTGCCTTAAGCATTATTATAACAAAAATACGTCTTCCCTTTGTCCATCTTAACTATGGTAACACGCATGCGCAAAAATGTAGGAGTGGTTTAAGAAAAGCAGGCAAAGTACCCTTCTGTCTTGCAAGCAAACCCTCCTTTTTAATGGCCACTTTCCCTCGATTTGGATTGGCTGACGGAGTGCTAGCCAATCACACGAGAGCGGCCAGATGATTGGCTATTTGAATGCCTATTCCAGAGTCACTTCTGGGTTCATTACTGCTACTTTTAGAGAGGCAGATTAACATGCGGGAGGGAAGGAAGAGTTCATAGATAAATCCATTGGGAATAAGATGTAAAGGTTTATGAGTTGACCCTTTTTCACCAATTTAGACAGTGCGAATTCCTTGGGTGCAGGCAAGGGTGTAGACTTTAATGCTTAGCATAAAGCAGACAGTAGAAACGCTTTCTTCTCTTCAAAACTTCAACAATTTATCTAAGAGTAATTTGTTAGACTGAGCTAAAACTTTTAGGGTGTTTGAAGCGTGTGAAATCCACGTAAATGCTCAAGAAAATCTTGAAATTTTGTGTTGAGTAGCAGAGCTTTCCTTTAGGGATGACGTATGGGGTACTTCTAATTAAAAAAGACATAAATATATAAATACTCCTGATCATATTGAAGGAAATTGGACAACTCTGCTTGTGGTTTTGAAAATGATTTCGAATTGTATGACTTTCATCTTTAAAAAACCAATCAACTGCTCAGTTCTGAGTACGCGCTACCCTAACAGACGACTTTCGATTTGCTTTAAACCTTCCGTTGAAGCCTTCGCTAATAAAGTATATCAAAGTTTCCACTCCGATTTTCACCATCAACTAGGTCCTGCCTTATCATGGAGGTTGAATGACAACTGTCAAGAAGATGGTTACTCACAGGTGATTCTTCAGCTTCTCCATTGGGTTTATAATCACTGCTGCGGCAGTAATGATGAGGTTCACTTCCAAGAAAGGTGTATTTTCTGTGATCCAATCTGCTCAATCATTCCACATCCTCATGTGACCTGAACTCGGGCAGCGGAAATGAGAAAACTGGGGTGCACAGGTTGGTTTTGCCAATCCAATTTTTTCATAGATTCTAAGCCCTTCATTGGCATTCATGTTGCAAAGAGGAAAATTTTGCAAATGATGTACAGGAAATGGATAATTGTTTGGCGAGATGTACGGAATGGCCTTCCCATGTCTCTAGACCACCTCTCCCACCCCTGACCGTGTGCATGAGTGCTTGAATGTCTATGACGGTGATAATGCAGTTGGTGGTCACGAACATTTCATATTCCTGCTCCCTCCTTCCCATCATCTAACCCTCACGGTCTATTCTTCCCTTTCTGTATTCTATTACTTGTCACAGGTGCAGGAAACGCCGCTCCTCTCCCATAAGTTGAGGCCTGTCGGGTGTGTGGGTGTGTCTTATGAGTCTCAGGTGCGGTGGCTCCCTATCAGATCTTCACTGATTGAAGGCCTCAAACCACCTATGCGAATGCTTTTCCCGTGTGATGGGGCACAGAGAGTCGCTGAGTTACCTCCTTCCCCCTTTCATCCTCGGTGGGTCTTTGAGCTATAAGTCACACCTACTGGAGGTAAATGTGGAGAAAGAGAGAGAGAGAACAATGTGGTCAGAGCTTCTTTGTTTACCTCTATAGATCTGTGCGACTTCTGCATACCCCTTGCACCAACTTAGGGGGAAAGATTGAGTTGTAATTCCGATCGCTTCATCTCATCCTCCTCAAGAAAGGCGTCAGAAGGATAACCTTATCTGCTTGAACTCACCACAACTTTCTCATGTCTTTGAAGTTGCCTTTAAGACATCGAACCAGTTGCGCCGGCAAAGAAATGGGGTCGTGACTCCTAGTAGACGTCTTCTTCACATTCTGTCCTCGCATCTTGACTCAAGTTCATCATTTCCATTTGTTTTTCGTACTTTTTTTGATTCTCTGCTGCGATAAAGTACTATTCAGCCCCTCCTCTGCCCACCTTTTCGGTCTGTCTCGAGCATCGTGTGTCGATCCTTCGCAGACTTATCCCTCACTGTTGACTGCAACTTACATACCAACTTTTACGAAAAAATAACACTCGAGGAGGCGATTTCATAGAGAATCTATGTCTTCAAATTCATCTACACTGCATCACTTCCTTCATCCACCCAGTCAACAAGGACTTCTTCCTTGAATGATCGCAGAAATCATCCATCTGCCCAGCCTTTCATGCCGTCCTCACCTTCCAGCCCCCATCTCGATGCTTTGAGCTACTCTAATGGAATACGGAATGGTACTGTTAGCAATAGACGACCTGGAATTGAGGGTCTGGCTCCCTCTCAGAGCGTGGTTATGGGAAATACTGACGCCCATTTGTTTCACAACTAACGCCTCCATGGAAGAGGACGGTGGAATTCACAGCCTCTCATTAGAGAAGGCCTGTTAACAATACTGGAGACCTTTATGAGCCCGATTGGACGCTCATTCCCTTCGCTCACACTTGCAGACGAGTCGAATGTAGCCTCAACTTTTCATTTACCTCTTTTTGTCCAACGCAAAGAAAAGGGAGGGGAAATCTGTGAACAAGTCGAAGCCATTGTGCAGCAGTGCCATTGAAGAGATGACTTGAAGTTGCCGTCATCTCGAAGGTCATTTCATCCCTCATTGATTCGGGAGAGATAGACCGCACAATCTACTAGAGAGGAAGGGGAAGAGCTCGTATCACCCATCACTGTATTCCGGCTCCAACAGGAGCCAGATGCGGCGCAGCCCACGGGATTTTATCGCAGTGGTCGACTGTACACTGTGGGTCCAATGAAGGTCTACTGATTGATTAGAGTGCCACGGACATCTTAGGTGGCTCCCTCAGCATAGCCTTAGCAACGAGCAGTACTTTTTCATCAACTTCAGTCCACTTGAGTTTGGACGTCAATTTCAGCGAGGTTTTCCCACTCATTTGCAGTGTCTCGGCGGACACTGACCTGTTGTGAGCATATCAAGACGATTAATTCTGGATGCTGACCGTAACGGTTTAATGTGTTGCTTGTGGTATCGTGGAGGGTGGTGTTGCGGCGTTGGAGGTTCTTGTTAGGCTTGTGTATCGAGAGACTCGCATGGATGAGTCGATTTGACATGGAGGAAGTCTGTTTTCAACGTAGCAGAGATGGAAGCATCGAAGGTGGTGGGAAGCGGCAACAGTTAGGATCAGTTGATAAACTCAACAGCAATTCGTTATCAAGGCCAAATCTTGCTCGCATGCCATGTTTTGTCGAGGCCGTCTGCGTATCTTGACATTCACAAAAGCAATTCTTTGCAATGGCGCTTCCTCCACCCGCACAACTTTAATCGGCTGCCACTTTATTATCACTTTCCATTCTCGACTAAAAGGAAATTGAATTTGTGAAACTAGGACTTACTCGAGCGCCCACTTGACAGATATCATTGGGATATTTAATCTTCCGATTTCTTCAGCTCTACCGTCGATGCTACGGTGACTCCACTTCCTAGTTTGGCCCTCGGGACATGTCAGAAGTCTCTCTTCGGCAGCCGCCACATTACATTTTCTTCTAGCTTCAGGGGAGCCTCGAGGCTCTGCATCGGTGGCAGCGAAGATCCTGATCGCCATCCCTGAACGCAAAACTGTAACGCAGCCAGGGTGGACGAGGGAGCCTATGGCAAATCCTGACAGAAAGGCTGCGAGATGGCATCTGTCTTTGGAAACCACTCCAGTTCTATATTCCGCAGGAATGCCATCTCAAAATCATGGAGACGCCTGGAATAAGTTCGACACCGACCTGCCTATCACACTCAAAAAAAGTCCATCGAAGTGAATGCGTGAAATGTCCACCTCCTGGCTGGCTGAATCACATGCAGATGAGGACAGCCTGGCAGCACTGAAGTGAAATCCAAGTAGCGAGGAAAAATAGCCACAAATTCTTCTCTAACGAGTTTAACTTCCTTACTTGCTCCGCATAACCTTGATCGCGTTCCAGGCAGTTCTCGGACAAACAAATTATCACCTAGTGTGACGAACGCATTCATCTGACGTGTACCTACACAGAAATTGAGAAGAATATCGCGCCTATAGGGCAATCTGATGTTTTGCTTTCATGGCAAGTCCTTTCTTGCATCAAATTTCCAGTTTTGTCAAGATATGTTCCTTAAAAATACAAAAGAAAACATAATGACAAAACCTATGGACGTCCAAATGAGGTGCGCCCCGGCAGTGCATCTCTACTCCCTCTTATTTGGCAAAACAGGTGATTGGAAGGGTTTTTGCGCTTGTGGGGTTGGAAGTTATTTCATTCCATGTGTATTTCCACCTTTATTTCTACGTTTTTCATCTTGAAGCCTAAAGGTTGTTGTATTTCTAGTCAGAGACCTACCATATTACTTCTCTTTCGCATCATGCTACTTATTTCTCCCTAAATGATTTAAGTAAGCTGTCGACTTTTAGCTAGAGCCATTGCCCAAATGGGAGACAAATCACCATTACCACAGTAGGTAGGCTTCAACTGCTGCTATTTTTAGGGCTGCTGAAAGTGAACAATTGAGCTGGTTGTGTGAAGTCGACAGGGTTGAATCCCCTTCGTCAGATTAAACTGATAGTTTGTAAAGTGGGAACTCATCTTCGGAGAAAACCGCTGTACGGCATCTACATAGTAAAGGGTTGCACACGTATCTTTCATTGTGGGATCCGTAGACTCCTGGACAATCAAGAACACCCTCAGGTCTCGACAAGCCACAGTGCGTCGACACAGCAGGACACCTTGACTGCTGTCCCAACTGTGATGCCGAACTTATGGTGAAGTTGATTGCTCCTTTGCTTCTCAGGCCGTTCTTTAATAATCCAAAGAATGCTGGTCTTCTCAAGAGGCGGCAAAAACAAATACTCGTGAAATTTATCGAAAAAAGCATTTACTTTCCTTACCTATCAATTAAATGACAATCGCCATGGCAATGCAGCTCTTGTAACCACTCTTTTGAACATTTCATCTTTCACTATGAAGTTTAAATGTTTGATTTTATTCTCCGCCTTTGCCTCCTCACCCCCTTCTCTCTAATGCGGTATTCATCGCAGCATAGTCTAGGTTAGACCTCCCATTGTTAAAGCAAAAAATGGAGCGTTTGGTGTTTTTATTAAAAAAAATGATTTTTAACCCATATATTTATCCGATTTAAATCTTTACAACGCCAAACACCCGAGACGTTTTTAAGTTTTTCAAGACTACCTATTACCTCGAGTCTCTATCCATTCACCAACTTATGCGTCCCGTAACCCTCGATCTACCCCATATCTCACCTTATGACCATCAGCTACTGCTTTTTGGAATAAACAGACAGAAGAAGTCTAGAGCGTACATAATCGAGCAACGCTTGTGGTAAATACGCCTTCCTTCTCTTACCTGCAAGAAACCCGCCTTATTTTAAGTTTTTCTCGAACATTTTCAGCGATGAAATCCTCCGTAACAATTTGGGTGACAGGACCAAAATAGAATAAACTAACTACTTGGTAATAATAAGTAAGGGTAATTTTTCTATTATAAGAGTCTGACACTGGATTTTAATTTCAAGCCTCTAAGTTAAATATGTTTTTGGGTCTTGCGATAAAGCTACCTCAAATTTAACTCCTCCTGCCCAATAATTTTATTCCTCTATGGGTATCCCACCTATTTGGGGGAAATAACACCCTGGACAATCTAGCTGCAAAGCATATTACCAATTAGGCCAAGGTCCTGATTGTTTCTTAGAAATTTAAGCTGTCGACTAAAAGAAGAACTCATTGGGCTATGGGCAGGGCTCGCCGGCAATTGCTACATGCGGGGAAATAGACCACCCGCAAACGGGCTGAATGAGATAGAGTGGAAATATAAACGTCATTGGATTGCAATTAAGTCTACAAGGTACAGAATGCATAGAATACTTATTTCAGTAAATATGATGATGGTAGTCGCAATGCTTGACGGGAAGGAGCTGAGAGGTGAAAGAGAACAGTTAGAAGATATTAAGGCCAGTGGGGATTGTCCTCGCCTCGGAGCCAAGGATCTTTGCCAATCAAAGTAAGTTTTTATTAACCAATTGCAAGATTGCAACTTTTTTGGCAAAGAGTTTAGTTTTTGGTCTTTTATTACCATCCATTGCAATAAGTTGTTCTGCCTGGTATAGGACGACCATGATAGGTGTGCACATGGCCCCAGATGGACTTTCCAGTCTACCCAACGTGTCTAGACAGCCAGCAATGGCCTGACACATTATTAGAAGCTGAAAAGGCCCGATACTCATAAGAAATTGTCATAAAAACGCCTTGATTTTTAACAACTAAGTTTTTGCTGCATTTACCCTATTCTGTGACGATTAGCTTGGTCGGATTACCTCAAGAAGGTCAATCTTAATGTGCTATTATTTGATTGGACACTTTTAAGGGTAGAAAGTAAAGGAGTCTTTATACAGTCTCGAAAGCAGAATTAGGCGGATGAGGATTGATGAGGAATCTACAGGCAAGAGCTGCAAGCCTGTAGACACGACTGGTCACAGACGGGAGTGTAAAGTGCCCACGCAGTTCCTCTGTAAATTTTTCTTCCTTTTATTGAGAGTCTCTTCTCGAATTTCTTAAACAAAAAAGAGGAGAATCCGATGTCATCACAGGGTGACAGCACACTTCCAAGCATTTTGATATCGTTAAGGAAAAAATTGTTGTTTAAAAAATAATGTTGATGACTGAACTGTGGTTTACGGAGGACTTTGTCCTTCACTGGTATCTAGATGCGGTATTTAGTAAAGAAACGAAGGAATCTCCTTCAGACAGGGGAGGGGAAGAATAAGCTCACTTTATCACTGCCATCAGCATTACACCTCTCCAATTACTTCTGCTATCGCAATCACATTTTTGGTTGTCAAATTGACTTCATTTTAGGCAAGCTGGAAGACCAGAGGGCCACCAGTATGAATTCACGTGAAGAGCTATTGAAGACACAAAGGTCGTAATTTGATTGGTTAATCACAAGGTCACTAGGGAGAGCTCAACTCAACGGTTTAGAGAAACCAAATGACTTCTCGCTTTGGCATTCTAAAACTAATTTTCTGATTCAAATCATCCATTAGTTGGTGGCTGAGGTTGTTTTTTAAAATGGCCTATTCTCGTCTTCCCAAATTGCAGCATATTACACGACCGTCGTCAAATTTCAAAGTGATGGAGAAGAAATGCTTACTGTAAGAAGATTACAGCACCTGAAAAGCCAAAATTACCTTATTTTTGGTGTGAAATCTTTTATGCCTTTAAAGGCGTTGGGCTTATCCTATTATCAGAAGCCAAAGAAATGCGTGGCAAGTAAATTTGCGGAGCGTCACAACCGTGAGGCTACTTATAATGCGGCAACTGTCACCCATTGTAGCTTCCAATGGTAAACTGAAGTAGATCATGAAGTGAAAATTGAAGCGGGCAAGTTAATAAACTCTGAATTGGTAATAAAGTGCACTATTTCGATATCCTGCGCCCAGAAGGATGGCATCGCCAAATCCAGATGTCATGGAGCAAAATAGGCAGGCAGGAAATCGAAAAAAGGAACTCAAAAGGATGTTCTAAGTTTCATGCAGAATTAGAGCTTATCACGAAAAAAGACAATTTGTATGCGATTAGGCTCATTAACAGCCATCGACTAGGGTCTTAGGGCTCTCCGTGCCTCTTTTCCCAAACCGAGGCTGATCCCATGGGGGAAAGCAGTAACAGTGGAATGGGACCTTCTCCTACTATTGTGTGTTCATCATCATCACCATCAGTCTGCAATTGCTGTCAGGCGACTCTAAAGACGGACTCGATTTCTAACGCATAAGGGCAACTATGTCACTGGCGAGTTTAAAAAGGCGGGAAGGATTTAAGACGATAGATATGCTATGCTTGTAATTTAAAAATACTGGATGCTATTTAAGAAAATACGTCTAAGCTTCTGCTTCGCCATAAACTGAGCTTTTCTACAGGATCTCCAAAAGCCCATTCATCACCATCGAACCGATTGCACCAGACACCACAACAACGAACGTCGTCTGCACCGATCAACATTGTGCAGGGTACCACATTGTCTGTTCACACCTCCGTCATTTCCTGCCCAAGTTCCTGCGCCACCACACTGCCGCACCGCCGCACTGCTGCGCTGCACCAACTGCCGTCTCACACATGCAACTACCACACGAGCTAACACCCATTCCACACACACACACACACACACACACACACGTCTTCTACCTCTCCACCTCTCCGTCTACCGTCTACAGTCTACCGTCTATCTTCTACCTCCAACCCACACACTCACCACAGCTGAGGTAGTCGCCATGAAAGCACCCACCTCGCCATTACCACCACAAAAGAACCAGGATAAAAGGAATCAGCGAAACACAGAAGCCACACATCACTTGACTTGGGAAGAACAGCACGCATGGCCACCCCCTCCTCGCTTCATCACAATGCCTACGTATCACTGCTGCAGGTATTCCCGTGTCTAACACTGGAGCACCAAGAGCCAACAGCCACCTCTCCTCCCCGTCTTCCTTTCATCCACCTTTCATCCACCCTTCATCCGTCTTCCCATCGCCAACTCCAAAAGACACAGCTCCAATCCCCCCATCCTCTCACCGCTACACTCTACTACACTTCACTCCGCTCCACTCCATACGACGCACCTCCTCTCCTTTCCACATTTACAGTCTAGTAGCAAATGGAAGCTGCAGTATTGCCTATCAAGGCACACGATTTCAGGCAACATCTTAATGCCTTCCCACTGTATCACCACCATCTGCACTGCACCATCCCATGCATCGCATGCATTTCACCGCAAGCACGACACGGTCATAAAATCTGTCTCAAAGCAAAGTGAACGCTGAAACCTCGTGGGGTCATCGTACGTCCACCCACCTGCCTGTGTTTGCCCTCTGGCGCACGTCTACTTGCTGACGAGAGGAGAGGCGTTGGTGGTGAAGCGCCGGACTCGACACGTGCCTCTCGAAAGCCCTTCAAACAATCCACTTAGTTGGCACTGCCAAGATCTCCAACTGTCCCACCTCACTTTGATTCCGGCAAGGGATTCCATGAGCTGCAAAACCACCCATCATTTCACTTGGGGCAGGAGATCAAAAGTGACTCTTTTGGAAAGGATTTTGTTTAAGAAATTGAGATACTGCATAGCGAAAGTAAAGCATCCCTAGAAGAGTAGAGTTTTCAGACAAAATTGGGAGAGGTGTGTAAACAATGTGTATCTGTCGTTATGGCTTATGGTCCACCATAGCGTTTTCTTTCATTACTCCTTTAAGATACGCAAAGATGGGTGGATGGTTCCTCCGAGGCTGCGACGACTGTCGGTGTGTTGGAAAGGCGAGGAAAACAGCAACTCTGGAATGCAAACGCGTGAGAGTGTGCAAGAAAACAACCTACCTCCAGTGCCACCTTCTCAAGGTTAATTTGAACTGGCAAAAACGAGTACCGGTTTAAAAATAATACATTTGCTGGTGTTTGAAGCTCCCATGCCGAATTAATCCGGATCTAGGAGCTTTACCATTGGTCGATGGGTTCAGTGGACTTATTAATAAAATTCTACCATTCTTTGAGAGAATTCTGTTAGTAAATTGGTTGTTTTTAAAGTAAAGATACAGATAATTTAACCTATTCATTATGAAATGAATTCAAATAATACCATGGTCCAATGCATTGATAAATTTTCTAGATGTGGGTGTGGCAGTGCAGAGGCCCAAGGTGCCACTATTTTATCCTTGATAAAGCAAACTACGCATCAGGCTGGCTACTTTAAGCGTCTATGCATGAGGCGCCTTAAGACGCTAGAATATTACCTGATGATTTGTTTAATTATATCCTTAAAAATCATAATGCCTCTCTAAGAATATTTCACAAATCATTTGTCTATCAAAACCATTATAATCTGTATAGACATTTAAACTTTATTGGCATGCAATCGATTGGGTTCAGAATTGTGTTTGATGAAGCTCAAGATAATCAAGCAACAAAACAAGGATGATAAATTCTAGATGTTAAGGTTCAGTGTAAAATTGAAAACCCATGCAAATGTAAGCAAGTGTTTGTAATAAACATTTACTGATAAAACCAACTTATCGTTTCTCTACTTGAAAAAAAACTGAAAAATGAAGTAATAACTTTTGAAAAATACCGTTTTCTCCAGGTGACCTATGCATGCAATTACTTTACTACAGATGCATCAAAAGTTGCGTGCGTCAAAAATTCTCTAATTTTAAAAAAGCTTGCTTGGATATTTTTGAAAGCATATTGCAGCTATTTGTGAATTTATTTAAAGTGTTTTAATTTTTTAAGGTCATGCGAGTAAGTTTCAGATGCCGGCGATATTTTAATTGGGGGCGTCACCCGATCATGATTTCAGGATTAGTTTTTTGCGTGGCTTTGCTTCTAACTTCTTTAGCAAATGCCACAAAAGGTATGTTTTATATGTTTTTGTAAACTGTACATTTAGAACGTGATGTGTACGTAAAATTGGGGGACAATATCCGGTTATGCTGCGAGTTGACTCAAGAAGGTGGGTGTTTAAGCAAAATCAATATTATCAAGATTTCTACCTAATTATGTTTAACATAATAAACAGTTTTGCTTAGCAACTTTATATTTTTACTTTTTTGCTTCAGAGTTGCGCGTTTTGCGTTCTATACTAATACTCACCTAAAATGGTTTTTTTACACATCCATTTTAAAAACAGCCTAATTGCTGGATTTGGTTATCTAACAGCAAATAAACGCTCTTTACTTTGTTGTCTGCGTGCATGACTGTTGTGCTTGGGTTTTACGCAAGTGTTGCTACTTTTTTCAGAGAATCAAGCGATCGTCTTGCATCAAGGCGACAAACGGCTACGCAGTCTTGTGAGAGTAATGAAGTTCAGGCAGACTGATGCAAACAGTCATGACTTTTTTGCCGCTCATCCCGGATATTCTATGCAGGACATCACAGAACTCGTGGAATCTCTGTGCATTGAAAAACACAGTCCAGGTGCAAGTCTTGATGACAACAACATTGAATTCCGATGTGAACTTATTGATCAAATGGGTCTCGGTTCAACCATTGACGAGGAAAAGATCGTTATTCGAGTCTTTGGTTCGTAAAATAATATTTAATTTTATTTTTTTTCAATTTTTTACCCATGATAGCAGCTTGATCACTTTGTTTTTATACTTCTATCCTACTTTAATTGAAGGGGATTGGCTGGTTAACCTAATTTTAAGATGATCAGTATGCGATAATGGGTTAACGGTTACAGAACCACCAGTGGTGAGACCCCTGCCACCCGTCCTGGAATCGGTTGTGAATGGACCGGTGAGTGTTAAGTGCTCCGCTACCGGCCGACCAGACCTAGAACTTAGGTGGATCAACGAGGTGAGTCGTGTAGTTTGCTTCTTGCATCTCTTCCACCCTCTGACTTCGCGTTTTCTCCAAGCCCATGTGAGGCAAGTGGTTATGAGGTACTAATGGCTTAGTAGCCAATCCGACGCGAGACTGAGGCAGAGGCAATGAGTATCGTAGTCCCCTGGGTAGTCGAAAATGCAGATTTCTGCCATAATTTGCCATTGCCAGCAGTGCCAATTTGACTGATCATGGCACGCCAACTTTTGCTCTGGTAGGTGAACTAGTCTCCACCGTGTCACATTGGTCTTATAAAGCAATGTCTTTTCGGTTATCATGTCGTTGGAATGAGACTAAAACTGCCACATTTTTGCTTACCACTTTATTTTAATTGTTTTTTTCTACTTGGTGCATTCAAATATTTGGACATTCTTTAATTATTTGCACACATCTTCTAGTGAGGTGTCGCGCCATTTTTACAAGGCCAGACTTGGTTTGTAGAGTGTAAAAATCCATCTACTCCACGGAACTAAGAGTTGTTTAAAGGGAAGAATTTTGTAAAAACAGTTAAGAGCACAGAATTTGCAAGATAAAAGACTTGTTTGCGCGAGAAAGCACCACTTTGCACTCCTTTTAACTGTTGAACTTATATACAGAGAAAAATTGCATTTTAGAATAGAGAGGGAATAATGGGGAGTTAAGAAGAGGGAGATACTACCCTGTCTACATCTCAGTTTCCGTGAAGATTTTTTCCCAAGCGCCATGCGTTTATCACAATTTCTTAACAATAAGTACTTAGCAGCCAGATGGAAGGTTAAAATGGACAAGTAGAGAACAGGGTGAGAGGAGGGGGAACGCAGGGGCGTCCAATTGTGAAATGCTTCCTTACAAAGAGGCGCTCTAAATTGCACCTCCACATCGTTAGGGAAGTGCTTACCAACTTTACTCCCAATTACTTCTATGCCTGCTTTTTTGATCAATTTTAATGAGTGATCCTTAATTATTTCTAAAATTTAACAACTGCTCAAATTAAGGACTTCAAGAGGCATCATCCATCATGTGATTGAAGTAGCGACTTGCTAATGCCAGCATGGTAGTCTTGCGAAATCTTGCCGGCAATCTGCATATAAGTAGACAAGGTACCTCAACATTCTTGACATTTCTAGGCGAAAAGCTTGTAAAACCACAAGATCACTTGAGGTAGGACTCGATGTCTGACCTCAAAGAGTTGGTGGTAATTGATAAACGCATGTTAAATTGTCTTTGTCTTTGGGGGTGGGCCAAAGACGTGGGATTTCTACCCTAACATCCATCACTCTCCCCTCTCCCTCCCCTTTCTGGAACTAATAAACTTGGTGTGCTCCAACCTGCTACATTTCCGCCTACCATTATCCTACTCATTAGTCATAAAGCTTCACTACAAGCCAAATTCCCTTTTAAATAGAGAGTTTAAGGGCTTCACACCTTCCTCACAGCACTCTTAAAGTAAACAAAAAGTGCACGGGAGCTCATGTTTACTCTAATGTAAGGAAAGTTGACAGATTTTACAGGTCAAATATTTTCAAATCGAGCAGTGAAAAGTTCGTTCCATGAGCTACTCAATTCACTGGTTTCTATTTGAGCACAAAGTTGATCCATAGATGGTCATCGCAAATAGCTTTAAACAACTTTTCGACTCCTGAAGGTGGATGGTTCTGACTAGCTCATTGCGATTTGTGAAAGGAGGGCATTAAGTGGCTAGAATAAACCAGCATGGAGGGCACGCAGAACTGTCAATTTGGCCTTTAAGCTCGGCCCTTGTGCACTTTCCTTCATTTTACTGACAAGACAGAAAAAAGGTAACACTGTGATGCTCAATGAGTAGGATATTCATTCCTTTCCCCTTTCACTCAAAGTTTATTGAGTGAGGAGTAGTGTTGCGTTAATGCAGCTCAGGCAACCAGCTTTTGCAGATTAATTTTGTCCAGCAATTGAAGTCTTCCTCAGCACAACCAGTGCATTTTGCCCCTAATTTGTGCCCTGCTATACGTCAGAGTCAATTCAAGGCTTTAGTCGATGTAAATGCTGCTAAAACTTTAGCATCCATTTATTCTGACCAAGGTTTTGCCCATTTTGGATCTAATGGGATTATTTTTCCCATTTGTTGCGCTGTTGGCGGCTAACTTACGTACATGGAGGTCTATAAATAAGTGTGTGGAATGCGGCTGATTGATATCTAAAGTACCCTGTTTGGTTGTAAACATTCTTTCCTCCTTGGTTATTAAAACAGCACGCTAAATTCTATTCCAGTAAGCACAGGGATTCGTGTCATCGTATTTTATTTTATGCAAAACCGTTTGCTAATTTGGTTCCAAACAAAATATATTTAAATTACTCCAGTCTTAATTTTTATACGTTTTCGACTTTTATTTCCTATCTTTCGTCCTTGCTCCCAAGCTTCAATTAACACGAATATGCTATTGGTTGAGAATGCGGTATTGATTTTTAATTGGTCTAATATTATCCAATCATAATTCAGATTCATTAATAGGCAATTTTTCCCAAAATTTCTAATCCTTTGCTCGAAAACCATGTTTTTTAATACTTTACCGAAAGTAGCCCTAGGTGATTATAGTTTGGAGTTATTTAATCGTTATTTTTGTTTCGGCATCGAAAATTAAGCTTGAATTGATGGAAGTAAGTCAGAGTGCTAATTTTGTGTTATCATAGGAGTTCGGTTAAACCTATTCGTAAAAAGTGGATGAGTTGTGACAAAATTGGCAATTTATGAGTCTCAATTGTGTCCTCCAGTCGCCTTTCGTCCAGACAGTGAGGTTAACTACGCAATAGCTGTTTAGAGTGGCAGTGGTGTGACAAAAATAATTTTTGTTAGAGATTGGTTCGGAACGACTCTGTAAGTAAACTAGACGATTGGAAATCTTTTACTGGTAGGAAATTGGTCCAAATATGTTTAAGTCAGATATGTATTGGATTACGACTTTGCTAAGCTTTTCTATTTCTAAATCCAAGGATCTTCGCGTTTCACGTGAAGGTGTGGAAAGATGGAAGGTGGGCGATTTGGCATTTAAAAAATTCCCATCCACCTTCTAAATCACTCCAGAAGGTTATCTTTTTTTATCCTCAGCCCAGATGTACTTTTGTTGATTTCTTAGCAGTGGGTGCATAAATGTGTCTTGGAAAAGAGTAGGTGAGCCACGAACGAATACCAAGCAGCGTCAAGGGAGATTGTGTTTTCTCAGCCATCGAACATACACCTTCACCCGCTGTCTCGCCCCTTGGTCGACGGAAAGCGATTTGAGGCTTTGTTTGATAATTAAAATGCAAACTAGTCACGAGCACATGAGAGTCGAATCTAATCTGAGCCTAAAACGAGACAAATGAGGGAAGGAATAGAGGAGACGCCAATTACTACAACCGCTCAAAATACTCACGTGAGACAGGGATAAGACCTAATCCAACTTCTTTTCATGGGCCATCAGCCCATCTACCCTCTCTTGAGGCCATCCATCCTACAATCTCCCTTTTTGAAATAGGTATATAAAAACACGATCTGCCACAAGCTGTACTTTTATCACTTCATTGTGTTGGACAGTCTCTAAGATACCAACACGTGACTACACAACCGCAGTGAAAATTCAAGAACCCTCTATCGGCCCAAAATTCTTCTGCGTCGCCCCAGCAAACATGGCATTTTGATTTATGGCAAATCTATGCGCCCGTTTCGTTCTGGTGTGCCCACTCCCCCCACACCTCCCCCCTTCCTCCTCCTTCCTCCCCCTTCCCCTCCATTCTGCGTCCACCAACACAAAACTGCAGCAAAATTGCGGTTTTGTAACGGTTTTACGACTATGTACGATAAGTCTGCTTCGCTCCGCCACTATTACTGCGTCGATACGTTGAAGGTAGAGGGTGTAACGTAACCAATTCAGTCGTTCTACCCGTTTATAATGTTGAAGTCAAGTCAGTGCTGCTGTTCATTTTGGTTTTCTGCACACCTCTTCTCCCACTTATTTCCCCTAAAAGGATTTATTTATGTATCACAAAATTTCTTATTGGAGCGTTGCATCCGATTTAATCTTATTCCTCACCTTTTTATGGTAGCTTCAAAGCCAATTTAGGCGGAGCTCAGGAAGGGGTAACATCAAAGACAGACCGATCCTTGGATCTGCCTCAGGTTTTTCTGTTCATTGTGCGAACAAAAAAAGCGTGTTTTTTGTTGACAGCCTTAACATATTAGTGTTTGTTCCCCGTCGGCCACTGGCAGGTAGGCAGAATTGAGGACTGGAGGAGGTACCGTCATTCATAGCCTCGTAGCCTGTGCCGTTGTTCCTAATTAAGTGGGACCGATAAAAAGGTTTTGCCCTATTTTTCACAAAAAAGCATATCTTTTTTAAAAAAGTGACAATTTTACAAGAGTAATCTAAATGATCCTCAAGGCGTTGAAGGAGAGACCGGTAATTAGTACTTTGCCTTGATTTTTCTCGGCCTATCGAGGTTATCCAAAGTACCACTTTGGAGGGGAAAATCACTTCACCTAAGGCTCTTGTTCTTATTGCTTCATTTACGCGAAGCAAGACAGTTGGAGATCTTGGCAGTGCCAACTAAGTGGATTGTTTGAAGGGCTTTCGAGAGGCACGTGTCGAGTCCGGCGCTTCACCACCAACGCCTCTCCTCTCGTCAGCAAGTAGACGTGCGCCAGAGGGCAAACACAGGCAGGTGGGTGGACGTACGATGACCCCACGAGGTTTCAGCGTTCACTTTGCTTTGAGACAGATTTTATGACCGTGTCGTGCTTGCGGTGAAATGCATGCGATGCATGGGATGGTGCAGTGCAGATGGTGGTGATACAGTGGGAAGGCATTAAGATGTTGCCTGAAATCGTGTGCCTTGATAGGCAATACTGCAGCTTCCATTTGCTACTAGACTGTAAATGTGGAAAGGAGAGGAGGTGCGTCGTATGGAGTGGAGCGGAGTGAAGTGTAGTAGAGTGTAGCGGTGAGAGGATGGGGGGATTGGAGCTGTGTCTTTTGGAGTTGGCGATGGGAAGACGGATGAAGGGTGGATGAAAGGTGGATGAAAGGAAGACGGGGAGGAGAGGTGGCTGTTGGCTCTTGGTGCTCCAGTGTTAGACACGGGAATACCTGCAGCAGTGATACGTAGGCATTGTGATGAAGCGAGGAGGGGGTGGCCATGCGTGCTGTTCTTCCCAAGTCAAGTGATGTGTGGCTTCTGTGTTTCGCTGATTCCTTTTTATCCTGGTTCTTTTGTGGTGGTAATGGCGAGGTGGGTGCTTTCATGGCGACTACCTCAGCTGTGGTGAGTGTGTGGGTTGGAGGTAGAAGATAGACGGTAGACTGTAGACGGTAGACGGAGAGGTGGAGAGGTAGAAGACGTGTGTGTGTGTGTGTGTGTGTGTGTGTGTGGAATGGGTGTTAGCTCGTGTGGTAGTTGCATGTGTGAGACGGCAGTTGGTGCAGCGCAGCAGTGCGGCGGTGCGGCAGTGTGGTGGCGCAGGAACTTGGGCAGGAAATGACGGAGGTGTGAACAGACAATGTGGTACCCTGCACAATGTTGATCGGTGCAGACGACGTTCGTTGTTGTGGTGTCTGGTGCAATAGCAGCGATAATGGCGAATAGGCTCGAGGGTAGTCGGGGTCGCTTCAAAGCTAATCTAGAAGTCGTCTTTAGACCATCCGAATGGTGAATTAAATACACCAATACGAGGTTCAAGTGACTGACTGACACTGTGACAGAAGTTCAACCATGTTTAGCAACTCCTGGCTCTCCAACTGTTCCGTCCTTTTGTCTATATTTAGACAGTCACTGTGCCATACCAGCGCTTGCGGTCCTTTTCACTTGGCACTGCATTTGGACGCTTAGTTTAAGTGATCTGGCGGCACTTTATTGAATAGGCGAGTTTCAAAGTTAGTAGATTTAAAAGGCCGAGAAAGGAGTTGTCATTACAAGTTGCTCCATTACTTTTCTTTGCTCAAGTTGTCATTCATCAGCACAGACTCGGAGCTGAAAGAAATCAACTATGAGGTGGGACAATCCAAAGCAGGCAAGACAACTTGATCTTCGTCAAATAGAACTTATTTCCACATCCCATTACATTGCTGCATTCATTCACCATGTCACAGGATGGAGCACTTAAATGGAAAAGTTGGCAAACATTTTTAGACAAAATTCCTTTCCTCCTTCCTTAATCCTCACAAAAACGAAAGGAGATACACAATTCCTTCCAAACTGGGGCAGAATTTTGCTTTGGCGCAAATAATAGTGGCTTCCCTTCTCTGTTGTGGTTTTGGGGACAGGATCTGAACTACCCCTAATCGGTCAAGTTGCCAAGAAGAAAGGGAAATTGACGTCAGCATCCCACTTCCACTCCCCATAGTTCTTTCTCAGGCATCGCATAGTGACCCTTAAAGGTCATTATAAATCCATCCCCACCCGGCTTCTACTCCTTTTCCCTCTGTTTATAGGAAAAGGGGTTCCCCTTGAATGCAGAGACCCTCTCCACCACCCAGTGCCCGATGCATTTCCACGCAGTCTTTATGTCAGGCCTGGGAATCTTGAATAAGCTCATCTATGTTCAAGAGATTCCAGCAAAACAGATGGTCTACAATGCAGCGCACTCGATGGCTTTAACTTTCCACCTTTGGGTTGGTTTGAGCGCGTTTACCTGTTCATGCTTCTCACCTCCAACCGACTTTCTGTCATGTCGCTTGTTGGACCACAATCCTGCGCCATAAATCTTTGGCAGTGACAACATTCCATTAAAAAAAGAAGAATAACACGTAAAGAGATTCCTTCCAACACTTACTGGCTGATTGATTGCGGTTATTCAAAACCTCCGAGCCCGAAATATGGACGATTTACCCACCTCGCAGCACACAGCACCCCACTTTATTCACTTGGGAAGTCGTTTTGTGAGGTCTCCTTTCTCATTCTCAGGTCAAACTGCTTGCAGCAGAAAGGCAAGGAAGTGAGAGAGCTGAAGATGTGTAAATGGGTTTTTTCTTCTCTCGTGTCACAACATCGGGGCAGCACTTTCACAGGTCATAAAATTTTTCAATTTCGTCACCGCTCCATAAAATTTGGGTTTCCATCCTCTCCCCAGTGGTAGGTGGTAGTTGCAATCGTAGCTTTGTACAAAAACAGCAACAAGTTACTGACCAAGCGAGTTCGCACAACAGCATCTTTTGTCCTCCGCCCAGAGGCTGAATCACACGGAAGATAGGGAGAGGTTGGACCCATTTTCAGGAGCAAATACTCCTTCTGGGGATGCAAATCGGATTTTGCACAATCCATTAGTTGGCCGAAAGGGAGGAGAAAAGTACGTTTGAGGATATTTTGGGACTAACAGTTTTCCTATCAATCGTTGACACTGACAGGTGAATAAGAACCTGGCACACATATCCACCCCTTGATGTCCTGGTTCCTTTTTTTCAGGAAATAGCATAGCTTTCTTCCAATAGTCCTCAAGGTCGAGTCAGTCCTTGGGGCATTACACAGGAGACCCTCCTTACACCAAGGAAGTCAGTTAGAGGGAGGAGGGGGTAGCGAAAGTGAGGAAGGGGTGATTGAAGCGAAAAATGGTTTAAAAGAGGAGTGACAATGCAATTTGCACTAAGAGTCCCAGATGCTAACCACCACCAAACCATTGAGCCAGGCGTGTGACTGCCCTGCTCCCGACAACAAGCTTAAAACCGTGCTCTCGGAGAGGCTGAAACTCTCCACCTCTGCATGATAAGCATTGAGCTCCTAGCAACACGTCAACAGTGCCAAACCAAGTGCAAGGGTCGGTGGACCTCAGACAAGGCGGTTACTGCCTTCCTTCGAAAGCATTTAAATCCTCTCTGTAGCGCTCACTTCTTTTTTTAGGCCTACTTCAAAGTTAAGGTACAATCGTGTCAACCACGAAAGTAGTATGCGGCTTTTTTCACTCTTAGGAACTTGATGGATCTGTTTTGATGCTGTTTGTGACAGCCCATTTGGCAAATTTTATTATTCCAATAGTCAGTAGAGAATTCGACTTCAACTGTTGTCAGGATTACTTTTTAAAAAAAAGAGGGATAAAAGTAAGTCTTAACAAAACTTCTAGGCCACAAACTCACTACTAACTCTGGATGGGTAAAGCTTCACAGATTGCTGTTTTTGACACGCTTGTCAATAACGTCTATCTTTGAAGGCGCTAGCACCCCAAAGGAGATCTCACATCATTGAACTGAGCAACTCATTTCCTGCCGTTCAAGAGATAAAAAGCTGGCAATTATCTTTGGATCTCAGGAGTATCGTGCACTGGTTTTACGGTTGAAAGAGAGAGAAGGGCTGTTTCACACGTGGCCTGATGTGATTAGCCAGTGTAAACCCATAAAGACTACGTGATTAGTCCCACTAAGTTTGGTCGGTAAAGTTAGAACTTTTTATGCTCATGGTAGCGTCTGACTGGCTGGAGTTGACTGTCACGTTTCCTGCCTCAACCCGTTACACATGGCAGAAGGAATTTGTTAGAGGAATAGCCAACTTCCTGCGTCTCGGTTTCACTTGTGCTGCTGTCCCAAAGAAGGTTACTAGCAAGCAATATGAGATGGTCTTCAGGAGAATTATCTTAACCAGAGATCCGCTACTTAAATCTGGCTAATTAAGTAGTAGCACCTCGGTCGATTAGGTCATCTCTGAAGCCGCGGAAAAGCACACCATTAGTGGCATGCAGAAGGCGTAAAGGGATTTTAGTACCCTTTAGACAATAGACGCCGTAAAATCAGGCGGCAAATAGCAGATCGTTGGAAGAAATTGCATTTTGGGGTATGCATTTGTACTTCCCCATTCCTTTGGGACATATCTTTGGGGCATAAAATCGATAACTAAGAAACACCAACATTTATAATCCCCCTTCATGATCTAACTACCCCAAAACAATAATATTCGAGATCAAGGAAGCACTGCCACGAACGCGATTGCATCAATTTTCTTCCAGAAACAGCTATATTACTTTTATTGCATTGCCTACCTTCTCAACGCTTCTGGATGGAGCTAAGCAAACAAATCGTATTTATGGGACATTTGGAGTGTAAGCCGATGTTAATTTCCCAGAAAGGCGCATACAACTCACATTGGTGTGTGACTATGACAGAGAAGTAGCAATGCCATGTGTTCACCCTCCTTCGTGTGCCTGTTGTAAACTGTCCGAGTCGCTTCCCCGCCTCTTTTTGCCCTGAGCTCTGCAGAATGCCGTCCAAAGGAGTGTTGACTTTGATTCTGTTAACTGCCCCTTTGGAATCACCCATTTCCCTTTGCCAAGCAGCGCTCGGTCGATAGGCCTCCCCCCCTCCCCCATCCTCGCCCACTTTCTTGATTCGCATTGGTTCGTGTATTGCTCAAAACTGGCAGAAATGACAAAGTTGGGTAACTTGGCTAACGTCCAAAATGAGCTGTCGTACCCCGACCCTATTAAGACTGCATGGATGGCGGTAGTGGTGGCAACCATGACGCGTCCACTTTACCCACGCATAGGTGGGCGACAGCTAATACAGCAGACACCGTGGCGTGCGCATATCTGGCGACAATGCTATTATGAGCGTGCAGAAGAGTTGAAATACCAACGCCACGATTCCATCCATCTAAAGTGGATAGAGCTCATTTAAGCGGAGCTACATTTTTTCCCGTGTTTCATTAACTTCATTAAATATACATCCCGAAGGCGGGTAATTAATTTTTTTATGACACTGAAGTGTGTCATTAGGTGTTGATGGAAGCTATGCCACAGCACCCAAGAGCTGAACAAATGCAGGGACTGGGAGACGGTGGACCCAGTCAGGACTTTCTGCTGCCGGGGTGGTGAAGGGGGAAGGGGACACTTTGGTCCTGCGATTTAGTCTTCTGACTGGTTTCACACGCCCGCCTCCCTCCTAGTTTTTCCCTTCCAAAATGGCTTGAGACACCAATGTACAAACTGTGCGGGGCTGAGTGTGTTAAAATTCATGTCTGCCTCTCAATGAGGCATTTAGAGCGACACCGGGCTCGGCATTATCTCGCAGGCGGAGGAAGTCAGCAGCGAATTTAGGAATTCTATGGCTTAATTAACGTTCCATTTGAAGGTGTTCCTCTCCAAATTTTACTGCGCACGCATTGTCGGGGCAAAATTTCCTGCTCAAAGTTTTTTTAGGCAGAGAGACAATTGGAGGGAAAGTTTATAAGTCTTCTACAATGCCGCTTGTGGAATAGTCAAAATTTTGCCTTTGGAGAGTGTTTTACCTATGCACTGTAAACACCCAAATCGGTTTGTAGCAAACGTCATTTCGAAGTCGCTTTTCCAATTGTCTAGTTTGCATCATGTGTGATCGTGTGGTTGTCTGAAGGATGGTGGCAGGACAATGGGTTGCGCTTCCCCACCCCTTTCCCCCCTGTCGCTCTCCCTGTTACCTCAAATTGCAGTACAAAGCGGTCTTTTGTGGAACAGTCTATGCAATTCAAGATGGAATGTCTCCGATTGACAAGAATGGATTAGAAATTGTTTCCTAGACAAAATAGTGAGTCACAGTCCTGTCTACTTTATCCTGACATAGTCTTAGTTATTCCATCTGCATTTGTACCACGAACAAATCAGGCGGAGAGCCGTGAGCGAGTGAATGGTGGATCATATTTTGGCTCGGTACCTTCTAAGATCCACTCGTATCGACTCTTGGTGAGAGCGATGCCAACCCGAACACGAGCTGTCGATGCCTTGAATTATGATAAAGGGAGAACCCGTTTAGAGCACAGTGAGCGGCCCCGAAGGACTCTTCATAAGCTCTCACAGTTAATATCACGCGATCGTAGCGAGTCATACTGTCAACAAGTGCTACCAATCTTACATTCAGTATTTGTGTAAACTAATTTTTTTTGCTGAGGAAGTAACAATGACCTTCTGCTACTAGACTGGATTGTTTATGTCGTGTTAAGAGATGCACAAAGAAAGCTACGCACAAACGTCTTTAAATTTGGTCCAATCGAGAATCTTGTCTAGACTCCCGATCAATTGTTAAACAAAGTTTTCCTGCTAAAAACCACATTTTGAGGGAATTTATCATCCTAGGCATAAATTAACATAAATTGGTCTTTGATTTTATTCTCTTTAAGTTTCCTTGGACCTTGCGATAGGGCCCATTACTGCAGAGCTGTCAATTACCCCTTTACAGATCTCTGTATCTGAATTTGCTTTTACGCATTGCTTTTGGTGTTCCCTTTCTTCGTAACTCAGCTTGACCAAAAAGGTCATTAAATGGCATAAGGTGGTCAAAGAAATTCAACATTGGGATATTTTTAAAGCTCAACTTAGCTACTTATTTTATATCACCGACCGATCGATGATCGGCGCGTTTATAGACATTTATTTGCAATGCTTTCTCCTGTCAGTCATCACAAGCCCAACTTTCCTATTGTAAGGCTTAAAAATGGTCAGATTTTTGATCTGGATATTTTGTGGATTTCTTGTTACTAAGACCTTCAACATCAAATAGCTTATTACTCTCACTTAGCTCTCCACATAAATACAGAAAGTTGGGACAAAAAAACGGTTATTTGAAAGTCAGTATTTTTCACTGAAATGCCTTGCTTCCCAGATGATCCAGTTGTTGCAATACTCTCTCTTCATGTATTGGAAATAGAGGGAATTTTTGGCTACCAGTCTCCACTGAGGAAGTGTATTTACTGTCACGATGATCCTCTCGCTGAAGTTTAGCTTTCTTTTTTGCCCATTGATTTGGTCCCCCCTCCACCCCCCACCTTTGCTTGCTACACTTTTCTCTCATCGTATTTCTCCTTTCTAAGCCCAGTCTGGCTGCGTAGTCGATGTGACCTTGCGTTCATGTTACCAAGGCGGCCTCATTCAAATTCCCTCAAATCCTTCGCTTCCTCCTCTCGATAGTCAGTTAAATCCACAACAGGCTTCAAATATTTTTTCCAGTCCCAACCCTTGGTCCCGCCGCCCCACTCCCCAACAAGCGCTTCCTTCTAAAGTTGGTCAATTTCTTAGTTTTTTGTCCCTGTCGGCTTCACCCTTGTAATTTAATATTTTTTTTTCGCACCGCCCCCATTACTAGGTGGCCGCCATCTACTCCGCACTTACCTACTGCAAACTACCAATCTCGCCGCCATTGCCTTTGCCATTGCAAAAAATTAACTCCATTCCAATAGTTCCCACTGGTTCACTCCGTATTTAAGAAAAAAGCTAGTTTTGTAACGCCTAAAATGGACTGAATTTACTGATTGAAAGGTTTATTACTGACATAAGGAAGAGCTGAGGTCATCAGCATGGTTTAGAAACTGCGCTGCTGAGTGAAAGTACAATTCACGGAGCTCTAAATGCCCGCGTAAGTAAAACACGAATTAAAACAAACTATAGAAACAGTTTGTCATGAGCCTTGCATCATTTCGAACAGAAGAAAAGACCGTTTGTGTCTCCTTTCACTTTGCCTCATCGATCACCGTCCTTTCCAGCATCCTCAGGGCGCTTCTTCCCGTAAAAAAATACTGAATCATTTGCCGGAGGCATAAAAGTGTTTACCAAATCTAGCAAATTTTCAAAACGGATTATCCCACCTTCTCGCTTTTAGGCCACAGGAGACGTCTATGCGGAGGAGAAGGCCGCGCTGCCTTCCGACGGAGAGTTGGAATTGAGTCTCACACTGGAGAAGGTCACTACCGAACAGGATGGTCAAAAGCTTATTTGTGAAGCCTCTACCAGCTATCCACCTGATCAGGTGGCTCAACGGCAGCACACCGAAATCTCCGTCAACTGTACGTGCAAATTTGGTTATCACCATGTCAAACTTTGAGCCAAATTGATCGGCCTTTTAATAAGCTATAGTTTGAGTGTTGTCTGAGCAGCAAAACGAAGCAGCGCTTCATAGTCTGATCCGCTCACCCATTAGCTATCTCCTTTTCATATCACCAATCCCTACTGAAAAGGAATTTAAGTAGTTTTCTGGACAAATAGTTAATCTTATGATCGGTGATTGCTCACGTCCTGCTTGCATACCTTAAAGAATTATGAAATTTAGTTAATCACTATTCCTTCTTTGGTACGAAAACAATGAGTGCTCACCAGAGTGGGTGTTCGATCTGGGGGTAATTCAGTGTGCAGGTTTTATTTGAAGGTTGAAATGATGTCGTTTTCGTGGGGTACTGTACCAAATTTTACAAATATTGTCCAAAAGTTAATGTTTCCGAAAATCTCCTTTTTCAAGAAGAGTAAGAAACCTGGTTAAGTTTGTGATTGACCGAACGTGGTGGATAAGCAAATAGCGAGATGGGTGACTGGACCACGAATGATTGAACTAAGGTTTAACTAAATGAATGAATGAATATTTCCATCTGCATAAACAATTTGAAAGTAGACAAGTAGGGAAGGAATGGATAATGTCACGATTAATGAATAAATGGATCAGGGATTGGTAAAGAGGAAGGCAAAATAAACCTCGAGGTGGAGGAGGGAAGAAGGGTAGCCAAACAATTGCCCCATCTGCATTTGTAAAAGATTTCGACGAACTCCTCTCCCTCCTTTGATGCTTCCGACTTCCCGAGAATCTGCAAACAAGCATGCCACTTTCCCTTGGAATGTCCATTTCGAAGCTCTGCAATCACTTTACCTAAATTCATAAACTACCGCCCCTGAAGACGTAATGAGGTGTTGACAGGTAGTAGACGTGTAGAAAGGTTTGGAAAGCACCCCGTGGTGCCACTAAGATGATGATTTGATGGGTTTGCTTGGGGTAGGCGACTTTTCCCTTGATGAAATAGTCAAGAGCTCTTGAGGGAGATTAATCTCGCGTCGTTGAAGGCTCTGGCGCTGCCTAGTTTGCAGAACTGATGAATGAATAACTTCAATGCACGCCCTTGACTAATGTCTCTATGCATTTGGCTGTCTACAGTCCTTTGTGGTGTTAAGCCAACAGTTGCTTTTTGAGCCATCTCCAAAGGGAGTAGCTGGCGATGGAAGAAGCTACAGGCATCGTTGGGATGTCGTAAAACTCGGCCGGAGGCTGGAGATCCCAGGCAACAAATTTTCAAACACCAAAAGAGGCTCATTTGACCACAGACCTGAAGTCAGGCTGTTAATTTGCCTTCCAGAAAGATCTTAAAAGGTGGTCATTAAGTAGAAACATCTGTTGGCCTCCAACCTCCTAACTCTTTATGGACGGCGGAGCTCCAGGCCATTGTTTATTGAGCCGGGGCGGTTGGTAAAGTAAATGAATGCATGTATACGTTTGTAGTCGTCTTTTTTTCCCACCTCCCGTCGCCAACACCATTAGCCCCAAACCGACATGTAAATCATGCAACTTCACTTCCGGTTGTGTCTTGGCTTTTCTCCCTCCCATGGTGAAATGAGGGAAGCTGGCGAGGGGATGCGGTCACGTAGGGAGTGCTTTTAGAGCCCCCATTTGGCAGTAGATGGTCCTCGGGAGCTTTACAATCCAAATCTAAATCACATAACCAAAGTTAGACCCAAAAAAGCTTCGACAATGAGGGATTTTCACCGCATCGCGTGCCTCCATCCTGTCCCTATTCTTATTGTGTTCCAACTTCTGAGTTGACTCGTTCTGAGTATTTGCAGGAATTCCAGCAGTGTCTTACTGCTAGAGAGTTGAGCCTTCTGTTGCCGTATTTTTCGTTGATCCATACACGCAGGTACTGGCTACCGTCGAGCGTCAGCCGATGCCTTAGTAGGGAGAAACGCTTCCAGGAGATGCCCATTGGAAGGTCCTGTTTAATTCGTCTCTCGATTTGCGTCAGCCACACTTCTCAGTAGAGCCTCTAAGAAGTTAGAATTTCACATGCATTTCGAATGAAGATAACCTTCCACATTTTCTCGGCCGCCATTTGTCGAAGATTTTAAGGGGAGAGGAATTCAGTCGTCTGGGCCTTGTTGATCACCTCCTCTCCTATGGCACGCCCCAAAATGACGAGGCAAAGAAATGGATGATTAACCGCAACCCTCTGCCCGAGAAAGGCATTTCCGACAGTTCAAGCCACATTGTCGTTGTTGTTGTAAAGTGGCCTTCATCTTGGATTACTTGGTCCAACTCTACCAGCAAAGTAAGAGCGGTTATACGGTACCGGAATCGTTGATGTTTTCAAATAAACACAAAGTTAATCTTTTTCCCCTTTTCCTGAAGAAAGATATGGCAAAGCTTTTCTTCCCTACTAGGGATTTCAGCTTAAATGTTGAAGTAGAAAAGGAGAACCTTTCTATTTAAATTAACAATCTTGAAAAGCCACCTTTATAGGATGAGCAATTCTGAGGTGAATGTTGGCTTTTTGCCTCCCTGTTGAAAACCCTCTCGGTCAGGCGAGAAATCGTTTTAAGAAAGACGTATGGAGAAGTTGCGAAAGGCCGCTTTATCGGCTACCCGGAACATAGGAGGGCCGGTGGACAAATAGACGGATAAATGGACAATGGCCGTGATGAGCTGGTCTAGAATGAGTGACAATGATGTCATTTTGAAGAGCAGATGAAGCAGGCTTTTCTCTGAAGTGGTGCCCACCTCATACACTGGAACAATGACCGCCAAATGCGAGGTTAAAAGAAATACAGTGGTGATTTCAGTGCTTCAGGGATGAATAAGATGAGTTCAAGGTGCATTGCTAGGTCGCTACTAGGGGTTGGATTGATGGCTTTCGGACAAATTCAGGGGTAAACGACTTTCTTAACTGCAAGAGAAGTGGACGTTGGAGGAGTTATGTTAACCTCTCCACTTGGTGGTGCAGTGGGAGGATGGTGCAGTTATTCTAGTATTTTACAGGTGCCTGTAGAAGGCGCTATTATACCCACTTCAGCTGACCTTGTCCAGGTCACCGGGGGAGGAGATAATCGAGGGCTCCTACAGCTCCAACAGCTCGCATTGCTAGTTAATCAATTCGTAAAAATTCCGCTTTTATGCATTACATTTTGTCTGCGATAGGTGTAGGGCTGCCTCCATATAGTCATGTGACAATACTATTGACAAGACGAGATGCTGACCATCCTCCTAAATCAAGGAGGGCGAATGGGACAATGTCCCTCTCCTTCTTAAGGTGCAAACCCCAAACAAACAGGTTTTTTTACACTAGAAGTCGTTTTTTTCTTTCCGTTGGATGACTAATCCGCCCTCGGTGGTTTACAAGGTATTCTTAGCGTAGTTTATCCCTGATGCGAGTGAATCGTAGTGAATGTGACAGCTCGTTTGCGACTGCAGTGCCTTGCACTCAGCAAACCGGGTTTAATGGACCCGAAGAGGAGAACGGTGGATGATTGGTGGGTCGTATGGACCAGGTGGTCCCGCGTTTTGCAGCTAGGTCTCATGTCCCATGTCTACCATGAGTCGGTTAGTGTGTTCAATCAAGAGAGAACCGTGCGGTTTGGCACATGGCTCAGTAGTTTCCGCAACTTGCTCCTGCATCTTGGCGCTGATCTTTTAGCCGATCCTGAGAGTTGGTGAAGGCATGAAAGAATTGTCATCCCAAATACGCGAGGTGGATGGTCTAAAATGGAGCTTTGCATTGAAGACATTTGACGTTTGGATGGTGCGCTTTCGTCTTCCAAATGCTGTCTATTGAACCTGACAGAGCACTTCACCTTCCGCCTTGGAACGAAGTGAAATTTTTGGTGTGAGACCTCGAAGCATAGTAGGGCAGCATTAAATTTTTAGTCAGCTTCACTAAAACGTTCACCGCTCGTTTTAAACGTAACCGTCGGTGTAATCGCCTTTACGATCTTCGACAATTCTACAAATCAAAATTAACGTCTGTGACCATTAAAAGTGAAACTTTTAACTACTTTTTCGATGGCAATTGTAGCTTCTCAAGCCATTCTTTAAGGAATATGCAGTAGCGACCCATTTGTGTGTTGGGAGCTACTAGTGTGGTCCAGAGGTCCTGCCACCCAGTAAGAAAGGGCGATAGCAAAGCCTCAAGTCCCAGCAAAACAGAAGCAAAGGCTTGAACCAAGAAAGTGGTCAAGTGAATGCTATTTCTTGCATGAAGGCGTGTGCTGAAGCGCCTTCTATAAACACGATCTTAGCCCTCTCCTTTCCCCTGGGTGGCTTTGTTTGCCGTCGAGGCAGGGCATGACTTTTACACACGCAACCCGGCGCAATAGTAAGTTCACCAAAAAGCCTGTTTTTCTGTACACCGTGAAAATCCAACCGATGTGTTCTCTGGTGGAGTATGCAAAAGTGAGGGCCCTCGTCCCCTTTGCGCCTCGTGGGACTTTGTTTCGTCAGGTTGCTTCCACCACAAAATCTCCAGCTTCCGCGGCAAAAGGTGCTTAGCTTTTCTGTGTTTTACGACTTTGCACCTTCTTCTGTGTTTCAGGAATGATTTTAAATTGTGGAAATGGAAAAAACTGTGGCTTTTGCAGCAGGGGGAAATGGGAAAATCTCGAAGCCCCATTCTCGCTGTATGAATTTGCTCCTCGAGCTCCCAATCCCTCGTGCAGTCGAGGTGGGCTTGAACTTTGGGGTTTATTTAGGCGAAAAAAGTTTTTTTGCCTCCTGGAGTTCACTTCTAATTGCCGCAATTAAAAGGGCAATTAGGGCGACTAATAAATCCCCGATCATCTGCACTTATGGTCATTTTAAGACATAATTTTTAGACTTTCCTCCTTTTTTAAAGGGTTCTTTCCTTCATTTTTCTTCTATCCAAAAGGGAAAAGGATTACTTTTTGTCAAGTTGCGTCACATTTACGAAGTGTTGGCAGTTCTTGTGCCCCCTTTGAGGCCTTCTTGGACTTGGGGGCCACTGGCGTGGATCGGAGAGCTTGCTACAATGGTAGGGTCCTGAGTACCCGAGTAACAAAAAGGCAGTGTTAAATAGCTCCGTCACCTCCTTGAGCGCAGTCTTCGGCGTTCCCCTTGATCATTCTCCCGCATCAGCCACCTCAGGGTGGTCTGTGCTGTTAAAATGACACTTACAAGCCAATCGTAATATCACTTACCGCGCCCGACAGATCGGCTTGATTCAGAGTTTCTTCTTGCTTGAGGATTGCATTAAGAAAAGAGGACTGAGTTGTCTATCTCCAGTTGTAAAAACACAGTCACTTCGGCCCCGCTTGGGTGCTGCCCAGCCCCGCCTATCTGGGTCCTATCCAGCCAGTAGAGTGGTGGAGGAGGTGTCGCGTTTTTGTTTCATTGACATCTCCATACAGCGATTGAAGGTGGACGTTCTTTGCAACCATTCTGTAGGAACTTGTCACAGACTATGCCATTTTTACTGTCGACAAGGATGGAATCAGTGTAGTTGTCCTTCGTGTTCCAGTATCTATAAGGGGCAGGCAATTGGCCGGCATGGTTTGGAGACAACACCGTCAAGCGGACATGTCCATGAAGATCAAAACGAAAGGTTAAACAAATAATTGCAATTAATTGCTATCCTAACACAACAGTAAGTGCTAGAAACAAAAAAACTGTGGAAAAATTGAAATAATCACACTGCCCGAGCGTGTTATGTGGCTACTTCTGTCTTACAAGGTTGGCTGCCCTTACTTCTCACGGGAGAACCATCCCCATGGAATAGTTATGGATGAAACTTATGCACAAACTGCATAAAAGAAGGGAGAGTTATTGTTTTGTCTCATCTCTAGCTTGTAAAATGACGGAAGGCGTTTGTCTCGGTGGGGAAACGCGCATACCACCGGAGGGTTGGATTTGGCACCCATCCAATTGATTGTCATCTCCTACGTTAAAAGCAAAATCGTGTTCAATTTTAGCTGGTCTAAAATGCATTTTTACTTCCTTTTGGCACTGCTCAAATGGGAATGGAAGGCAGGTTGCCTCATTTACACCTGATGACTAACCTTCCGACACATGAAAGGGAAAAGTAGGTGATGACTCAGTCAGGGAAGGCACACGTAGGGAATGTCAACCGGTCCGAAGAAAACAAGTTATCCCCTCCGAAAAAGAGGTCACATTGTGTTTCCGTCCTCAATGAGGCATGGTTTAATCAGTTCCTTTGAATTTCGCCCCCTAGACTTACCCTGAGTTTACTTTTAATCCCTCTACAGATCCTCCTCAAATAAAATTTGACAACAGTCTGATTCACACTGCTCTGGGCGCCTTCGAAGACATAATGGTAAGTCTTCTAAAGTGAACAAATGGGTCACTTGTTCACATCTCTCATTCCTCGTCGTAGGTCACCGTCCATGGTAAACCCAAGGCCGAGTTGGTGTGTGATCCCATGGATTTGTCCGGTCCACGAGAATTGGAGGCTCTGCCAGAAGAGAAACCGGGTGTCAATCGCTACCTACTTCGTCTCCAGGGTGTCACAGAGGAGGACTTGGGTGAACACTTCTGTTCAGCCACAAACAAATTTGGCACCGCCAAAGAAAGCTTCTCTCTAACTCGTGAGTTTGTCCAAAAAGTTTTTTCCCACAATAATTGACTGTGCGAATGGCACTAAGTAACTCGATTTGTAGTTGCACCATCCAAACCGGAGGTGGTATCGCCTGCATTTTCCAGTCATGCTGACTACTACCTTCTGGGATGGCGAGCCAAATCAAAATCGCCTCTCAGAAATGTCACCTTCCACATCCAAACGGTTAGTATTGCAAGTGATTTCCTCAAAAGTTGTTTGCTATCTCCTCGACTTGGCGTGCCTTTCAGTTTAACGACCAAATGGGTGGAAAGGCGACAGCGAAGAAGACGGAAACTCGAACGGTTTCTCTCAATGATTACATGGTTGCCAGGGGTAATACAAGCTCCAAGGAGGTGCAGGAGTTTTGGCATCATCTCGCCAACTTGACATTCGACGCTGAGCATGCAATTCACATTCGTGCATGCAATGATCACGATTGCAATGAATTTGACCTCCAAATACCCGATGTCACCTTTAGGACGATGAAAGAATACAGTGAGTGGAGGGAGGAAGGCAGGACTTGCCCGTTCTGCTTTAGTAAAATGAACTATTTATCGGCTGATCCGACATTTTAGGTTCAAATAAGATCGACCCCGACGTTCTCGCTCAGCCACCGTCGGCTGCTCTCCGAGGTAACCAAGTAGTAGACTTTTAAATTACTCCACTTTTAAGTAATTTCAGGCAATAATCCTTGAAAGTACGCAATTCTATTCTTCCCTCTCCAGCCGCGGCTTTCCGAGATTTCAACGCGGATAATGACCATGCGCTCTCAACATCGTCTACATCACTGCTTGTCCTTCTGGCCCTCTCTTTTGCCACTAATTTGTAAGAAATGAAGAGAACGGAGGAATAAGAAAGTTGCATATTTAATCCTTTGCCCTGCCTTCGGTTCCCCCGCCATGGCTCTTCGCACCCTCCACCTCCCATCACCCTCACCCACCTTCTTATCCCTCGACCACGACGCTTAGAAATCAATGATTATTCATTCCATCCCGCCTTGTTTTATTTTGACTTTATATCCTTTCTTCTTTCTCCTTTGGGCAGTTTCTTTCTACATCTCTGTTGTCTTCCTTCAGGAAGTAAGCTAAGTTCTCCTTCGCTTTCTGCCAATTTGATTGATTGGATTTTTTTAGTTTCTGGGTACCTGCTCGATGTTTGCTCCCTCAGTTCTGGCTATCTTCATCCTCTTCTCCCCTCCCGAAACCTTCCCCTCCCTCTCTCTCTCTCTCTCTCTCTCTCACTCTTTTTCCCTTGTTAGGCTGTTTCTATTGCTCCAGTAGATGGGCACCTACGTCTTGTTCTAAGTCTGTGTAATAAGTACAAATTAATAATTGCGTTATTTGAACTAGTAATGCGTTTTATTTTCACGGAGAATTTACCCAAGCCGTGGGGAATCTGCGAGATGGCTCTGAGTCACTAAGTTGTGCCTTAGCCCCGTAGCGTTTAATTCCTAAGGGTTAAATTGAGTGGTAGAATATTACCAGGAATGAAATAATTAGTGAAATGTTTTACTAATTTGATAGCCAAACCTACCAGGACTGATTTGACAGCGTAAAGACGAGCCATTCAATTGTACATGGAATGAGGTCGTATTCTCAAAGGGCCACCTTGGAAGAAGGGCTATTAGGCAATAAAAAATGGCAATGATTGACTACGCTGCTTAGGAGTGTATACACTTACACAAAACACTTCAGCCAGCTTTGATAACGGTCTCCTGCACGTCTCTAACGGAACCATTAAAAACTTATGAAAAGTCTGTTCTACTTATATTTGCTTCAGTAGTTGTTCAGCGGTCGTTGTGATGACTCCAAGTTGAATGGCCTCTCAACAAGACCATAGATTATTAGCAATAAAAACGTATTTCCAACTGCCTGACTAGTTGGTATAGAATAATTAACACTAATGAGACATTCTATAATGGTTACTTTAAATCACCAAATTTCCTACTAACTAGCAATAAAATCAACAAAAATGGGATCCAGGAATCCTCCACGATCATCGTATCATTCAAGACTGGTAAGGCAGCTTCCTGCTATCGCTCCTAGCAATACAACTTATTATAACGTTTTTTTATTCGAAATATACTACTACTATGTGGATTAATTTGCCTAAACATTTAATTAGTAGCGTTTGTTACTGCGATGACCTTGGTGGAAATGCTGTAGCGTCCTCCAGTTTTGATTGCAGTCCCGCCTCGAAAATAAATTTAAATGACTAAAATATTGGGTCACCTTATAGTGACTATTAAGTAGTATTGTGCTAGTTATTTTTAGAAATGAGTAGAGCATCGATTCCGTTGACATGTTTTTGCCCTATTCAATTAAATTATGTAGGTGGTCATTTTGAAGCCCAAAGCAACGCATTCTCCGATGATTTTGCAGTCGCATTAACGATTAGGGCCATACAATACTCAGTACTGCACCATGGCAACAACAACAACTAAAGAAAGCTTCCTTCCTTTTGTCATATACTGCTGTGAAAACTTTGAAGATATTCATTGCTTCTTGTTCGTTTCGGGGCAAAGGTGCACCATCTCTAAGGGCTACTTCACCCTTAAGCAAACTGCAAAGTGGCATTCAAAGGATCCGCAAATCGCTGAGAGCAGAGCTGACAATGGTAGTCCAATTTTTTGGCATAGTGGTAACAGCAGAGACCCTTAATTCGCTTTCTAGTGCACTTGGACGACTGTATGCTTTGTGCGGGTTCGTCAATTCATCCAGCTACACGAGAAGAAGCGTAAATCTTTTAGCCACCTGAGAAAGTGGGTGGATCCATTCAAAAGTGGATCAAATATATGACAAAGAAGGCTGGCAAATACTTAATATTAAAGGCAAAAAAGTTGTTTGAATTTGGTAATCCTTTGACACTTGAATTGTGCATCGCAGGTGAGGCACTGGTGCGCATCTTCGCTTACTGGATGATGGAAGCTGTGGTGTGCTCCAGAAGGCAGGATGGATCTTCATGGCTATGCCAAGTCTCCTTGTCTTGGCGCGTCCTAAACGGTGAAACGCCGGTTAATGCATGGATTGTAGCCTTCGAAGTCTAACCAGAGTGGGATTTTATTCCTCCCGTCTGGACATTGCCTCGAGGATCCCAATGTGCCGTGCATGCCTTGAACATTTCTGAGGGTCTTGCCTAGTTCAGTAGAGTTGACTTAAAAGTGAGACCGCAACCGCTATCCGCTGTGTTTCGATCGCTCTAGAATTGGCGAATTCAGGGATTGAAGAACATCGAAGCGAATGTGTCCGCCTAGGCTTTGTGTCAGCCGCTTTTGTGGAGTAGTTCATCATCACTAGAATACACAAGTTTATTTCCATGATGGCCTTTTGAACCTGCAGGATGTAATGCGGATTTGATGCAACTCAAGCGCATCTGGAGTTGCCGTAGGCCACTAATACCTTCCCTTCTCTGACGTGGCACATTTAGTCTAGGGCCTGCACAGAGTGAATGGGAGCCGCTTGAATGCAGACGGGATTGGTGAAAGAAAGACTCGACGGAGGCGAGTGCTTTAGACTAGTCACTTGTTGCCCGGGCTCATGAATAATTCCTGATCCCTCTTCATTGAAAATTTTACCATCTCGCTGAGGACGTTAGTGTTCGTGGCCACAATTGGTGGGCGAGAGGTGTGTCCAAACTGGACGGTTATCCACCCGGCTACCCTAGCTGGCGGCTGCTCGAAATCAGAGGCCAGTTGTGTAGATCCTGTCGACCAGTGTCACTGTTTCCTAACCCAGAATGAGTTAAGCCATAGTAGTACAGCATTCTTGCGACTCGAATATAAATCGTTCTTGAAAGCAGAGAGGTCTACTGGCGTCAATTGCCTCCACCTCGGCGTTCCTTCCGATAGAACGAGCAGACGGATTCGATAAGAGTCACTCTGACCTTCTTCTGGAGTAAGTGGCATCCTCTTCATCTGGAGATTTGCGTTCTTTTACCACCTGTCACCCAAAAGTCTGCGATAAGTACATAGAATTTAGGTGTTTGAGACCTACCACTGACGTCACCACAGTCCGCTTCATTGCCAAAATTTGTTGACTCAACCTGACCTCTTAGGTCACATAAAGTAAAAACACCAGTTACCACCTCTGAAGATGGCAGAAGGTATAGTACTCGGGTGGCTTATGTGTCATCAGCACAGGCTGGGGCCTCTCGGGGTCGCCGGCGCGCCCAGACCCCGATGTGGGCCCAAGTGACCCGCTATCACAACCAAAGGCTAAACAAATAATTGAGGTGCTACAACTCCTAATAAATTTGCAAAATAACCCGTTGATTTCCATTTGTTCATTTTAATTTATTGTAAAAAAAGGCAAAAAAAGATTAATGCAATAGGAAAGAAGCCTTTCCTGACCAATTACATAGAATGTGCGGATTTGCACCGGAATAACACTTATTTTAATTGCATTCTCACCTTCTATGACTTCTTCGTCGCCATGGTTTATGCCTCCGTCATGGAAAAAGAGAGGTTAAAAGGTCATGAACTCGCAGTCCTCTTCTGCGTCAGTTAGCCAATGTGCCTTCTCTTGTGGTGACTCATTTGCGCCGAAATAACTTCCGTTTCAGCGAATTCTTTTTTTTCCGACAAAAACCAAAATTACCACGACTGTTAAAGCCAGGCGGGGCTAGAGACACACCATGTTTCCACGCCTTCAAAGCAGCGCCTTAGAGAGGAAAATCGGACTAAAATAGGCGAGACAACGCGGCCTCTGACCTGCAATAGACAGGTCTTTTCAATCTGTCCTAATAAAACAAAAGAAAACCATTTAATTATGCATTTATTAGTCGTCGAGGCGGAGGAGAGAAGGGAGAGCTGAGTATGTAGCGTTTAAGGACACGGTGAAAGGGGCTCCAGCATGGGATTTAGCCTTGGTGTTTCATAAACTAGATGAAAATGTTAAAAATTAATGTTTTTAATTTTTGTATAAGGCAATAGGTCACAGTCGATTCAAAAGTTCCTTTGCATCTGGTTGAAGCGCTGCAGCATCTGCCAGTTCTCCTGGTTTTGACAATACGAGAGAGGTCCGTGAGGTGCCGGGAGGAGCCAATCACCTCACTTTGCCCTGACCTCAAACTCCCTGTGCGTGGGTGTGTCACCGGTGGATTTGACACTATCATTCGTGCGGCAATCCCACCGCCACCAAACGTCCTTAAATAATCAGAATTGAATGATTCCACGATTGACTTTTTAAAGGGAGACGATGAAATGAAAAATAAGCCAAGCATTACAGTTCATTCGTTGTTTATATTCCACTCCTGGTTTCGGTAACAATTAATGGGTTGCTACCCTCTAAGCCCTTCTATATGTCGAATGTGTGTATCCTACTCGAGTACCAAACCTTCTTTCAACTTGTAAGGAACTTTAGGGCGCTGCATTGATGGAAGTGGGGAGCGAGTGCGATTTTGAGGGACTTCCATCTCGGCATCTACCGCTGGAATGGAAGTACCACTAGCCACCCTTAACAGAAGGGCTGAGAATGATGTCTACTTTTGACCACTACTCCAGTCCCTTATTCTGCAGAAGAGTGGCACTGGACGCAAGCCATTTAGAGAAATTTTCCCTACAGAGTTTACCTGCTATTCACGCATAAAGATGCATACAATGTGAACCGAAGTGCAACCTTTTTTACCACGGGCTTGCTTCAAAACCCATTCTCCCTTACATGCACCTGCTTTGTAAATGCGTGAAAACCAGCAGAATTTATCGTTCAAGAATTCCAATTCCCCAACCGGACGAAAATGCAAATCTTGTAGAATTGGTAAGTGAAAACCGATGACAGTGTGGTCAAGTGTCTCCCCAGTTGCACAGAAATTTGATGACTGGCATTTTTGGCTATTGGGTGTTTTCCTTCCTCGCTGATTAATTTCTAGTAGATAACGTAGAAGGTTGGCCAAAGGGAACGCTAGGATCGCCTTGTTGTTTACGTACATCCTTAGTAGGATAAAGCTTCACCTAAACAGCCACTTTGGCTTTCCCAATGGGTGACCCTGACCTATGCCAATGGCCCTAATCCTCTATGCTCGCCGATTATCCATGCATTCTACCCGAGTATAATGTCATCAAATAGGTCTCGGTGCGCTGCGATTATTATTGCAAATTTATAGGAAATTGAACGGTTGCCATCCATTTATTATTCCTTTCCTTAACCACGCAATTATCGTAATCTTTAATTTTGCCCTGCAGAACAATCCATAAAAATAAAAAAAAATTGATGCAGAGACTGGACCAATGCGAAAGGAGAGGCCATGAACTACAAGTGGTCGGACGATGGTTGGCTGGTGACTCATCCACCGCCAAATACGTCCCATCGATTTTCCAATTAACTGCGCTCCCCGTCCACCACACGCAGCGATCACCTGATCATCGGGGCACATGAATCGATAAAGAACCGCATCAACCGAAGCGAAGGTGTCCACACCGGTGGAACCAATTTTTGCGGAATGAAAAGCCACAAAATCATTCATAGTTGGTAGGTTTGCCTTTAATAAATGCATTTTGAACTAATTGTGATAATTTTGTAGTAAAGCGACCAAACGCGGCTGGTAAAAGTGTATTGAAAACCTCATTTGTATTGAAGCGCATACTGCAATTATCCATATCTCGAGAATTAACTATTGCATGCTAATCTCTCTTATAGGGCTAAGATTATTCCGATTGTTCCCTATAAAGCTAATCTTTCGAGCCGGCTGCTCGAGATCAGGAATTCTGTGCCCTGATCAGATGCTCACGGACAGATCGCCTACATTTCGCGATATATCTGAGGTCTCCTGTGGAAACGCACTGAAGGTGTTCCACGCACCTACTCGCTACAATTTTTTTACGCTACTGGCACTGGGGGGTCTGAAATAAACGTCCTCCCATCAAACTCTTTAGTCAAAATCACGGAAGGCACAAAGGCACTAAGTAATTTTTTTACATAATGATTCTACCGGGAAAGGAAAAACATTTATTGTCTAAACAGTTTACATAGCTAATTAGACACAAATAAAGGGCGTTTAGAGAAGGGAAGGGAGGGGGGAGAGAAAAGGGAGGGCAATGAGAAAGACTAAATAAGCACTGTCCTAGGCCTTACGAGCACATTTTAAAGTACTGGTCACCTCTGTGCTCTCCTCATTCTCACTCCTGGCCAGAAGGATTTCACTCAAGTATTTGTTCTCATTGGTATCCACATCATCGTGTAAATGCTTCACAAAGTCATCCTTATTGCGGATGGTAATATTGTGAATGTCGGTGAACATAGAAAAGACCCTTCGCAATTTGACACCATCTAAACTGTCTTTCATTACATAGGAGGCCAACACGTTGCTTAGCATTGCTTCAATGGCCGTTACAGCTCTAGGATCACTAATACCACTACGATCTGAAATGAGGAGAGGATACAAGAAAAAATGATTATGCGTCCACACTTCAGCGGGAGGCACAATATAACTCCAGCGTCATTACATGTCACTCACCGGAAGTAAGGAGAAGAATACCGGCTACGAGAGCAAGCTCTGTTGTGTCTAACTTATAGAACAAAACATTCCTTGCAATTTTACAAATGGCTTTTGAATTTCCATCAGCAGATTTGGCAATAAAGGGGTAGGCTTTACTTGTGATGACCGAAGGATTGTCACCCTCACCACCATCCCCCTCCCGAATGGTGGCTGATTTTGCTATTGCCTTGGATATAGCATCTACAGCCCGTAAGGTGAGAATATCAAGCATAGACGATTGAATCAGATGTGTCTGATCTCGAACAGAGAGCTAAATGGAAAGAGAAAAGGAGTCAATAAACGGAGCATGAGGAAACGCGAACAGATGGAGGCACTCTCGCCCTACCAACAAAAATCCGGGCACGAATTTGGCAAAAGATAAGATATCCAAGATGCGCGACTTGATAATCTTACTCATTGCCCCCAAAAGGGTATTCATCTTCTCCGATTGATCAGAATCGCTGTCCTACAATGGGGGGAAAATGAAAGAGGAAATCGTGTGTGAATTCCATTATTGAGTGACATCCTAACAACTCCAAGCCCTTGTTCAATTCACCTGATGGAGGATGAGGCACTCTCTACTTGTAACCTGAAGCCCCATATCGGTTAGCTCATTCTGTGAGGCTCTAGTCAATTCTTAACTACTCCAGCAAACCCTGTCTACTGATCACAATAAAACGTCTCGAGGGCTACAACCTAGAGCTCTTTCAACCGAGGGAGGTGGATTACTACATCAATAACTAGTGCTACTGAAAAGACAAATAAGTAGGACCACCTTACCTCATTTATTTTCTTCATGGCATCTCCTATCTCCACAGTGGTGATGGACATCGATTTATAGGCATCAGTCAAGGCTTTAGCAATTTCATCGTAGTTGGTTGAGCTTGTGTTAAAACCATTCGCCTCAGGGCCGCTAGTAATATAATCTGAGGAAGTGTCAATGGCAGCAGAGGAATCCAAACCTGGAGCAGGTTGCGGAAGTTCATCGGAGCTGGACGCTGCTACTGCCACAGGTGTCGTTGGGACCGCCGACGCCATTGACACTGCAGTCGTCGCTACCGAGATATTCCGCACTTGGGTCTCCAAACTCGTGGAGGGGCCGGTTATTGTAGTTGTTGTAGTGGTGTTGATAGGGGTATCGCACTTCTGGGGTGAGGCCAATGTTGAAGTTGATACTGCGGCTGCTGCGATTGCTGCCATAATCGCAGCCTTCTCCGGCTGCGCCAATTGTGAAACCTGCTCCAGGATATGAAAATTTGCTTCTGGCTGAGGCTGTTGATACTGCACCATCGAATTGGAGGAGGAGGATGAGGAGGGATACTGTTGTTGAGGCGGATTGTGAGGGACCCCTGCCGAATTCCAATATAGACCGGGGTTGGGCGTCGAAGACGAAGGCGAAGGCAAAAGGAAGTCGGAGGAACTTAACGCTTCAGGCTTGTGAGGGAGGTAAGGAGTATTAGATGGAAATGTGCTTGGGAGTAAAGTCGATCCCGGTTGTGGTAATGGTATGGATGGGAGTGGCTGTTGTGGAGCCGTCATATCTGCTTCGGCCTTTTTCCTAGCCCGATTTGCTTCAATTAATTTTCGCTTTGCCAGACGCTTGTCCTCGTCCAGTACCACTGAAAAAGGACGTTCTTTTGAGCACCGAGAATATGGCCGAATCAGCCTGATAAAATGCTTAACTTACAGTCCATTGCCATTCCACCCTTCAGACATCGTTCAAATCGGCACTTCTGACAGCTATTTCGATTTTGTTTGTCACCCACTGAGCAGTTTCCATTAAATTTGCACGTGTACTCGAGTTTCTTCTGCACGGAACGACGAAAGAATCCTTTGCAGCCTTCGCACGTCATTGCACGGTAGTGGAAACCGGTTGCGTTGTCGCCACAAACAACGCATGGTTCGGGTCCATTCGTGGTGTCCATGTAGCTCGGAATGTAGGGTTCTTCTGACAAAAAGGGTAACAGGAGTGGAAGCAAATACTGTTCAACTCATAGCATCTAACTCCAGCAAAGTTTAACCACCTCTTTTAATGCATTCGGATTGAGAATCGTCCTAAGAACCGAGCAGATGCTACTACTTCAATTTAAGTAACAGGATTCAAGAACTAACCACCAGTTATTTTCGCCTTCAAGTACAAACTTCTTAGGCCTCGGCGCTTTACAGTCGCATCACAGTGTGTCGTAGTGTCAGCAAAATATGCTTACAGGTTGCCTCTTGCGAGTTTACGAGTTTTGTGCATTGACCGACGTCAATTCTCACCCCAGCTTGAACACAGCGCAATCGCATACAAAAAACTCTGCCAATTACAAAACCAAACTAGTTTAACGGGATTTTTTCACGAATAAGTCGTCAGCCCATTATAATGCCATCCTTACTTTGCTTTTGAGTTACACTGCATCGTTAAAAATCACCCTTGTCAGCACACAGCTGCATTGAACCAATCACTGCTGAATGCGTTTTAGTGAAGCCGCCTGTGATAGTCGAGAGGTACGCTACACCTGGGTATTTGCACACGTGTGTGTGCATGCACGCGTGCAGGCCTCCGACCACCGCACACATTTATGGGACTGCCCGCTTAATGAGTGAGTGAGGCGATGAGTCATCAGCAACCTTCAGGTCACTCTCAATGATGTGCGGGCTTATGACCATAAAAAGTTACCCCTTCACCGACAAGGCAAGGTGATCGATAATCGCATCTCACCTCCGCGACCGCGGAGCACTGCTTGCCAATGAGGTGAGAGGTAAGTGGGAATTCAGCTCGACTTGCTGTCTGTGCAGTTCTGGTGAAGGAATTGACAAGCATGAGACTTTGCCTATTTATTTTAGGCAACATTTCAACACCCCTGCTTTCACTTCCATTGCATAAGTAAAATTGCAGTAGCAGAGTAAAAAAAAAGGCTGGTGTAAGTAAAATATCAAGAAAAAAAAGATGAGGCTAGTAAATCGTGTCTAAGAAGCTAGCATCAGGATGGGCCTTGCATGAGATGAAAATTGGACGCACTTTTTCTTTGCCTAGTGGGATTAGGAGTAGTGGAACCGGAAGCAGCACTGTCGTGGACCCTTCTCTTCACACTTGACTTTGTCTGTGGCGAGTATTTGGGTGGTAGGTGCATTTGTAACGCCTGTGTTCGTGCGTGTTGAGGTGACATTGGCATTGGTGGCGTCTGGCCATAGTAACCGGGATTCATTTGTTGAGGAATGATCATCGGAGTGTAGGGCGATCTCGTGGCATCTGCGGGTTGTTGGTAATAACCCGAAGCGGGATATTGCTCATATCTGGGTATCTCTAGTCCGCCTCCGTTTCCAGGCATGGCTGATGTCGGCGATGCAGCAGGCATGGACCAGTACGGAAGGCCGGTAAAACTTGACGAAGGCGGAGCACTACCATCGTTGTTGTCAGTACTAGAGGAAGAGACGGTGGTGGCAGGGTAGAGGTAGTTGAAGGAAGTGTACGTGCTACTATCGGTGGGTGGTGGCAAGGCGGCAGCGGATGCGGAGATGGGTGAAGTTTTAGAAACGGAGGCAGAGGATGAGGAGGAAGGGAGCGAAGTCAGCCTCCCCTCCTCCGATACTTTGTCAGGCTCTATTTCTGTTTTCATGCGACGCATCAATTGACTCCCTACATTCAGCGCGGCTAGCTCTGCTTACATCAGGTCATGACCGCGATATTTATGCATTCGATACCCGAGGCCTTATTCAAACCTGATTGGTTGTGGTGAGAGAAGGGGTCATTGGCTGCGGCGTGAGGTCATGCGTGGAAAGCGTGCTTAATCGTATTAGGGCTTTCAATTCACCAGAATGATTGTGCAAGTAAATTTATGTATTTTTTTGCATTACTACGGAAGTAAACACTGGCAGAGGACTTTTGAAACTGTTTTCCAGGGTTCTTGCTATTTCAGGTTGAAGTTTAATTATCGAGGTAAGTTCAAATATACGACTTCGTTCCTTACCATCCTTAAAACGTTTATTTGATGTATAAAGAACTCTGAAAGGGAAATTCTTTCCATTTAGACCAACTCATTTTGTCAGGACCGGCTCAGTTAGCGAAAGGTGGAAAGGTGCCCTCCTTCCTGATGGGAATCACCAGGGATTGTACACACCGGCAACTCGCTTTGATAGGTCTTTAAGGTGTCGTATAAGGTGGTCGTCTATTGCAGTTACTACCGGGGCCTGTGGATGGTGAGCACGATCGTCAGAGCTGAAGCCGCCTCTCTCCAATAGATGGCCTACTGCACCTACCAAGCCCCTAGTACACTGTACTATCATATCACCACCTATTAAAGCCCCCATTAAATCTGCATGCCTCCAGCAAATAAACCGATTAATCACTCACTGGTGTCCAAATTGTATTTAAGTGCTTGTGTAAAATCGAGTGTGAGCAATGAGGAGACATTCTTGGGTTAGAAGCTGATCCTCATCCTTCAATAAACACATTAAATCAGGTTCATCAACTCCTCTTCTCCACTAGGCTCTCATTCTCTCTGCCCCCATTATCGCTATATAGTTAGTACATTGCTTAATGAATAAATCCGGGTCAAGTCCACGACCCCTACGGACACACCAGCGTCCATAATCCAACTTCACAGTAGTTTAGAGAGCTTATCCCCGTTGAAGGTAACTGGTGTGCTCAGCGTGGACTCTGACTGTTTCATTCAAAATATGCCCCTTTGATGCTGCCCTCTGGTGAGGTCAACATGGTGACCGATCTAAACTAACAACTGAGTCATGCCCACACCGCATGTCACCAACCCATGGAGTGAAGGTGACAGGCCGTTGGAGGAGTGGCCCATTGAAAAGCAATAGATTTAATGCCAGTTGAGCAAATTTAACGACTGTCCTTATTTTTTTTAGCCGGAGAGGAGGAGAATGATACTGATAGTAGAGTCGCTTAAGCCGTTTGGTGGCGGGTTTGGAAAAATTACCAACTACCGTAGTTTAGGTGTTGAATTGTTCGTGAACGACCCTATCTAGTGGTAATCCTTTAACCACTACAACTTAGGTTATGAAATTGTACAAATTGTACTGTTCATTTAAATTGTATCAGGTTATTCCATGCATCTGGTTAACATGTCCTGGTAAACATATCACTTTGAACTCAAAGAACAGGTTGTCACATATATGTGACACTAATGACAAATGCAAAAATGCATGTAAGCTCGATTAAATTTTAAAGCTCGCAGAAGTTATTTCTACTTGGACCTGTGACCTCTCGTGGAGGGAGATACGAAAGTCTAGGATCACGTGTGTGGAATTAGTTTCTGAGCCTATGATCCACACCGGATCAGCATAGCGGTTGCCGGTTACCAGAAAGTTAATCCGCCGATCCAAAAAATGTCAGTACTTTGCTTAGCTTCTGCCTCAAGCCTTCTCATGGTCCAAAAGTTATGGAGTTTAGCGATTTGCTCTGATACTAAGCATTATTGCCCCCCCCCTCAAGGGGAAAAGAATCGCAGATGGTTAACCCTGAAGGGATCAGGGCTTGTACGCTCAGCGGCCTGGTTATCTTTTGGTCCCAGAGCTGCGTGGAGTAAGTGGAAGACCAATGTTCATGATCCAGTAATGTTCTGGATAAACGTCTTACAGATTACACCACGATAGCCCCAATATACATTCTTCATTCCAAATGCTCTGCCTTATGCAAATTGGAGGTAAATTTAAACAAAGCATCCCAAACTGCTGAAAGGAATTAACCACCTGTTGGTGAACCAAAAATAAATGGTTGGTGAGGGGCTTCTGCCACGGTTTGGAAAGACTGAAGAAGGAACAACAGACAGGTGAGTGACGTGTCCCTACAGCTACCTGTCGAAGGTTACCGGCCTGGCGTCGACCCCGTGACACGCTGGTGAGGTAAAGGCGTGTCAACGATAAGCCACGTCTCATTGGTCGCCCTCCAAGGCTCCGCCCCGATGACGCATCGGCCCTGACTTGTTTCTGTCTCATCGACCTCTGTGCTAATCCTGACGTCATCAATGAGATCATAGCCTGACGATTTGGGTCGCGCATTCAAGCTCATCCGACTAGTCATCTAATCATAGGGTCAGCTGTATCCCAAACGCGCCCTGCAATCCATTTTGAGTCTGGAGCATTTAACGCAGACCATTTCGAGTCGGATTGCGTCCAAGCTGAGCTCACTTTACCTCCACTGCCTTCTGTTTCAAATTGCCTTCTAGTGCTTTCTGAATTTCACTCCTACCAGTGAGGTGGTTTCACAAATGCCTATACGGAACCGCTAATCTCGTTGGTTTGCCTGTCTACAAAATCCACCTCACTCGTCCGTGAGACAGCTAAATCTGTGATTCCTGCAAATCTGTTCACCCCCAACTTAGTCGGATGGTAAAACTACATCCCTACACACTATGCATCTCATCTTCTCTATTCAACAATAAAGTACGCGAAATATCTCACAAGATCATTGCATTGTAGCAATCACCAACCACATGACCAATTCTCCACCTCTAACCACAGTACGTGGGTGTCTGAGGAACGGCCAAACCCACCGCATCAATACATCAAGTGTGTAAGGTCTTGATAAATCTCCACGCACGGATGCAGTTGCGGAAACAATGGCACCATACTTTAAGCCCATATTTCACCTGACCTGACCTGACCTTTCAGCGATGAGTATTGTCACATTAACTGATGGGTAAGGCAGTCCACCCTAGGCAGCACCACTGTTCCCACGCAGGGAGGTGTACAGTAGTTGCTTAACCAGCACTAATGCGAGTAGGTGGAGAGGCGGGTCTTCATAGCGCACAAGGAGGTCAAGACGTTGTCGCTGTTGCCATTCCAATCCGGATATCATTGTGATTTGAACGATGAGGTGATGGATATTGTGCAATGAGGTGTAACGAGTTTATAGAAGAAAGAGGCTTGATTAGTGAGGTATGAGGAAATGTAAGATGCAAGAAGAGCATGCACCTCGATTTGCGATCTGTCATTTCACCACTCCAGTTGTGGTTGGGAATAAACTAACGTGGAAGAACTGCAAAAAAAGCATGGGATAGTGAGAGCGATGAAGCCACTCACATGTCGAGGACTTGCAAACAACCAACGCACAGTGATAGCATTTATTATTATACCGATTCTGACATTCTAATATACTCCCCATCCAATGCGATGTTCCATCATTGATACTCTCGATGGACTGCTCTTAGGAGGTCTCGTTGATTCCATCTACTCCTATGACACACATTTCATAATCCACAGCAATGCGCATAAGCGTGGAAGTTGATATTTATGCAGGTCATGCTGAGGTCAATTCGCGCCTAACGAAGTTCATTTATTCCTCTTCTGTCTTCATTTTGCCTCATCTCTCCTCTCCTCCCCTCCCCTCCCCACCCTTCACTCACCTACCCCACTTCACAGAGAAGTACATCTCTCCTTCTCCTCCTCCTCCTCCTCCTCCTCCTCCTCCTCCTCCACCACCACCACCACCACCACATTCCAATCGTCGCCATTGGCCCCTTCTCCTCTTCCATAAGGAGGTGGAGGGAGGTGTCCACCAACTGTGGCACAGATCACTCCTTTCAGCAGTTAGCGACTACTACCAGAAGGGACAATCCTTCCAACGTCCAGTGACCGTCTGTCTCCATCAGTGGTGGAGCAGACTCCTGCCTCTTCCACAAATCCACACAGCCACGTGTGCGTGGTAGTCGTCGGTGTGGAATGTGTGTACACGTGCAGTGGACAATTTACATCCCAAAGTGCTGAATTGACATGCAGCACCTTTTGGAGACATGAGTCTCATGCTTCCCTACCTCTCATCAGCTGCACTTCACTCCAAAAGGAATAAATTTTACCAATCCCCTTCCTAATCTGACAGCGCTTTGGAACAAAACAAAACGCCCAACTGAACCATCCTACTAGGTCTTAAAGGTGGTGAAAAGCGGGTCTTTTGTAGAGGTGGAGAGGAGACCACCAACGGATCGATGTGGCTAAGCACAGAACGGATGGAACGGCTACCTGACCCCCAAAAGGAAACTAAGAAAGGTCAGTTAACAGAGCCACTTATTTTAAATCTACATTTCCATTGAATAGGCTTCTCATTTTCCAACTTTTATAAGAGGAATCTTTTCCCATGGACGAGTCAGGAATCGCACTAGCTAGCAATCCATTTCAACACTCTTACCCACAGAAGGTGTTCGCACGTCGACTGATCCGTGCAAAGTTTACCTTGTACCACTTAAATTGCTCTAACTGCCCTGTTGATACGGTTTGGTTGGGAGTTAACATAAACTAGAAGACTGACTTTGTGACCGCGTCGACGTGTGACTGCTTTGAGGGCAACTGACGTCCACTCAACTCACTTCCTCAGGTCTCTCCTGTGGTTGGTTCGTTTGCTGAAGTGGTCGAAATCACCTCCTCAAGGCTGGCACAAAGTCAGTGTTACTTTACCAGCGTTTAGTGTTGCCTCTCCTGTTCCAACCTAGAAACACCAGTTTTCAGATTGGCTGATTCACCTAATTACACGAGACTCACTGAAGAACTCACCGACACCTTCAGGAGGGACAACTCAATGCATTTTCAAAATTAATCAGCCTCCCTCTCCCTCCAAAAAATAAACCTATCCGCTTTGACTTGGTGTCTTGTATTAGACCTTAATACGGCTTACATTTACTGTCCTCGCCGAAAAGTGGCAGCCCCTCGTCACAACAACTTTAGCAGCCTTGACTACATGGAGAAAGTGAGTTCCACTTCACAACATTTTCCATCAGACCTACTTTTCTTTCTCATTTTACACCCTATTCCAGCACAAATATAAAACATGTATACATCTGTAAAATTAAATCAGTAAAAGTTCAGTTTATCATAGGCCAACATCAGTTTATGCAAATATACTTGCGCTGCAGAGGTCACCCTAAGGTCACTCCAACACCAGCATTAGCAACGCAGTCAGCCAGGCGCTGCGATTTCATAATTACCAAAACCAAGGTAATTGAGCCAACTAGGAGTTTCATCAAACCTGTTGAATGAGGAAAAACAAAGAGGAGGTGGACAATTTAAAAGGCCTTTTTCCATCCTGTGGCCTAGTCTCGGGAGAGGGGGGTGGAAGGTGGCCAATCTCGACCATTTACTGTGCCGCAAAACAGATCGCAAGTTAGTGCAGACTTTGTCGATGCTGCAGAACACTATGCCTGTTTCGCTGAGTGAACTGACTCCTTTAGACGCAGATATTAATGTCGTAGACTGTGGCCTTTTGTGCGCTCAAAATATAAAGCGGTAATCCAAAATGATGTCAGTGAAAAGCCAAACCGGAGACACATGTTAGAATTATTTTATTATTATTATTTTAACTTTTTGAACCGATGTTAGTTAAAGTGAGTAGCAGAAGTGATAAATGGATGAGTAAAAGAAGTAATAGCAGCTGAATGACCTGCAGGTGGATGAGTAGCTAATGCCTCATGGCTTACCAAGCTGCATTCCACTTTTTGCACTACCTACTACTCCCAATGCCTTTCCAAACTCAAGCGTTTGCCTTCTGTCTTGCTTAACTGCATTAGACACCAAAAGCAGCAGCTGAAGTGACCTTTTGCTGCATTGTTGAAGGGTCAAGGTGACCCTTGCCCTTGTCAATGTCAACCCTTGAGAGTGGCGAAGGCGACGGATCAGGACTGATAACGCCCCCACCACCACCTGATAGCCAACAGGAATGCATATTAAGGATTGTAAATGCAATTTAGCCACTTCGAGACAGTCACGCCTTGGAGACATGATTAATTCACGTTTCGTTACACAAAATGGAGCAGTCCAGGAGAGCTCTTGATGCTTTTGTCAAGGCGAACCTTTGAATCATCGTACTTCCCAACACTTCTGTTCGCTTATGACGCAATGGTTGTTTTCCTGTTGTTGCTGTTTTTTCAGAGCCCTGGTTCATGATTTGCTCGATATTTCTGTGTTAAAGGTTCACAGAAATGTCCTCTAAAACACCATTAACATTGGCTCACAGACGTAAGACGAATTTGCCACTTCTTTTAATTTCGACGCAATTACTTCCTACTTATATACTACTTATAACGCTGGACTTAAAGGTAGCCGAGTACTGCGAAATAAGTATTCATGGAGGTGGAAAAAAAATGCTTGACCTTATAAAATTAAATGCTAGTGCTTAAGGATGAGTGAAGTAATTCGCGCACTCATTCCTTCCGAGAGAACAAACAAGAATTTTCCTGCCTTTGAGCAAAAAAAGCAGCGAAAAGACAACTTCACTTGTCAGTGAATGCATGCCACATTCTGGCACAGCAGAGTTCTGTAAAGTGAACCTACACTTCCTTCAATCGAGTGCCTTCAATAATTCTGTTAAAGAACCAATCACATGAGAGACCCGAGGAAATGAGTTGAGATTAAGTCTGTGTTAGCGAGAAGAGGTTAAGTGGACGTCACTTACCCTCAAAGTACTCACATGCCAACATCTGGGGCGACGACGCTGTCAACAGGTCAGTCATAGATGAAATCATGACAACGAACGACATGGAAACTGGAGTAGGTGAAGCTGAGGAAGCCATCCACGTAGAAGGCCATGGAAGGGTAAAAATTCGTTAAGCAGATTTGGCGTGAGGTCGGTGTCAGAGGAATGGAGCCTGCCTGGAAGAGGCACTTCTCTGTGTGACGGTGCTGTTCTCGCCTAACTACCAACCTTGGATGAAGAAGGAGAGAACCTTCAAGTGGAATTGTGGATTGCAACCACTGACAAATATTTGCAATTCCTACAAATATGTGAAGATTGAGTGTCAAGACAGCTTCATCCATCCAGCCATCCAAAGGTGTCCCACAATCCTCACTGGCTAGAGAAGTCCTTTAACAACGGGTGCTTTGTCAGTACCTTTAACCAAGTCTGGATCCATGCCATCACCTCGTGGAGATTTCTACCCTTGTCAGAGATGAATGAGCGGTTCTTTCTAAGTTCCAATTCGGCTCATTTTATCCCTTGGAGTCATTGGTAATCTCAGAGATGGACTACAACAGCGACGGCTGACAGGGCCTAGGTCCAATAGAGTTTTTTTGATTAGAGGAGAGATAAAAATGCATGTTAAAATAAACAATATTTCACCCCATGGATCTACCAGCTGTTAATTTGGTCATGAGGTCCTATTTTGTTTATCAGGTGAGGTAAACATTTGAATGGGGTTTTTTATGCCCAGCCACATCAACCGGTGGGTTGGTGTTGGCCTCCCCTTCCAGGGTCTGCTCCCCTAACTCAATAGGATGTTTCGGTGATGGTAATTGAGAGTGGCATTATTTTTTCGAGGCAGAAGTATTTATTTTATGGGAAGAAGGGTGAATTTGATACCGATGCCTGCAAACTGCAGCCCAGCACCAGGGCGTACCACACAGACTGCATGTCAGACCTGGGGAAGTGAGTTAAGACCAGGCCGGTGAAGGTGAGGAGGAGTTGAGCGGACGTCAGTTGCCCTCAACGCAATTAAGGCGTCCACATCTGAGGCGCTGGTGCTGTAGTCATGTTAGTCATCCGCGTTGCAGGACTCCGAGGCGCCGAATGTGGAAGGGTGTCCTTTACAAGACTAAGAAATGGCAAAGATTTCCAAGGTTGTGAACCGGTGGAAGGCTTTCATTAGGCAGGTACAAGCATAGGATTGGGATTTATGACTTATAAGATATTATTTCGCCTACAGGACTACAGCTTATGAATTGATCACTGTTTTACCTCTCAAGACACCCACAGATCGTGACATGAGGGTACAAACCGATGTTTTCTATTTACCCTCAGGGTGTATGCTTTCGATATTGCTTAAAAACACTGAATATTTCCGAGAAGGAGACCTTTTGCGGCTATGCAGATCAATCCTATCAGCAGGAGGATGCAGCTGGATGCGTTAGAGGTGATGAAGGCTATCCTACCAACAAATAATCCGGACCATATTTGACCACTTCACCAGCCATCATACCTGAATGCGCCAGTACAAGAGCATACTCCAGAGCAGGTATTTGGACAGAAGTAAGGTAAAAGGCTACCAGAAATGACATGTAATGAGACCATCCACGGGGGAAGTACTGGGGACTTTACTGAAAAAAGTGAGAAGGGTGGTTAATACAGAGTTGCTTAAAGAGACCGCCTTGATGAGAGGCGGTTAGGAAACATAAATCTAGTGACGAAGAGCTGAAGGAGCACAATCCTGTGCCATTTCCATTATCCTGACAATGGAGACTATCGCCCTAAGGGAATGAAAGTCGAAATGGAAGGAAAGGGCGCCGAACCTATAACACCTGTTCCATGATAATAAATTAAACAGCACTTCATTTATGGTGAAACAATTATGCAATCAGACGACAATAGAAACCAGAAAATTTCATGGACTAGCCGAAGTAACTCTTCCATTTGGCCTCTCTTCTTGGCTTTGGAGTTTGGTAGTCGGTTGACATGTTTCTGCTCCGTCACTTTAGTTGGTTGGTGCTTTTCCCTCTGCAAATGATGGTCCTACTCTACAGCAGATCTGCTTCCATTTTATCCTCTGACTTGGTAGGGCGATTCAATTCGACGTTCAGCTTTGGGCTACAACACCACCAAATTAATAATGGAGTGAAGTGCGGCTGATGAGAGGTAGGGAAGCATGAGACTCATGTCTCCAAAAGGTGCTGCATGTCAATTCAGCACTTTGGGATGTAAATTGTCCACTGCACGTGTACACACATTCCACACCGACGACTACCACGCACACGTGGCTGTGTGGATTTGTGGAAGAGGCAGGAGTCTGCTCCACCACTGATGGAGACAGACGGTCACTGGACGTTGGAAGGATTGTCCCTTCTGGTAGTAGTCGCTAACTGCTGAAAGGAGTGATCTGTGCCACAGTTGGTGGACACCTCCCTCCACCTCCTTATGGAAGAGGAGAAGGGGCCAATGGCGACGATTGGAATGTGGTGGTGGTGGTGGTGGTGGAGGAGGAGGAGGAGGAGGAGGAGGAGGAGAAGGAGAAGGAGAAGGAGAGATGTACTTCTCTGTGAAGTGGGGTAGGTGAGTGAAGGGTGGGGAGGGGAGGGGAGGGGAGTGGAGGGGAGGAGAGGAGAGATGAGGCAAAATGAAGACAGAAGAGGAATAAATGAACTTCGTTAGGCGCGAATTGACCTCAGCATGACCTGCATAAATATCAACTTCCACGCTTATGCGCATTGCTGTGGATTATGAAATGTGTGTCATAGGAGTAGATGGAATCAACGAGACCTCCTAAGAGCAGTCCATCGAGAGTATCAATGATGGAACATTGTAGTGGATGGGGAGCACATTAAAATGCCAAAATCGGGATGATGATACATGTTGTCACATGTGAAGACAGTTAAGAACGGCGTGGTATGTTGATGAGGTGATGAGCTGTTGTATGAAAATGCATTCTTCTGTCATTCAAATTGAAATTTTGAGACAAGTAGATCTGGTACGTGGTGAGTGCGCCCGCAAATGCATAAAAATGTTTGTCATCCAAGCATTACCCAACTGGCGAAGTGGTAATAATGCCACCCACCCAGAGAAAGTGGTAATTACATTCAGTGAACAGGTTGGAGAGAGCCATCATTGGTATGCTAGTGGCGTGGACATTTTTTTCAAACGATGACAATCTACTGGGAGGAGTTAACCCAGACATGATTGGGAAGACAAAGGAAGGGTTATTTAGTTGTGGGGATGCTCAGGAAGCAGGGAGATCAACACCAGCACTGTTTTCTCAATTGTCAGTTCAATGCTAGTGACATAATGATAACGTGATGAGATGCTTGATGACCACAATACAAATGAGCCAACCAATGAAGATCATGAGGTGTAGGGTCATCTAAGCCTGGAACAGGAAGCGTATGATGGATAGGCATTAGAGGACCTTTAAATCGGGTGACGACCTAAGCACGCGTGGTGGCCAATAAGATGTGGAGGAGCGGAGACGCGAATTTACTTAATTGGGGTTAAAGGCAATGGTATGGGACCAGAAGCAGGTAGAAGAAAAAGCAAAGCTGGTCTAGGGAGACGAGTAGTTTGGTTATTTGTGTGATGCAGCCCACACATAACCAATCAAGGCAGTTGCCACAGGCGGTTGTGCGTGATGGTGGACAAAGGCAACAGATCTACAAATGACCCTACGCAATTGATGATGTTGAGATTCGTAGTGCCCAATAGAAGGACTTTCAGAGACTCCAGATAGATCACCTGTAACGGTGCAGAGTGTAATGGATAAGCTATATTCTTCTAGTAAACAGCCCTTCCTCTCTGTCCTGTGCCCAATTTGTATTAAGTGATTTGCCATCCATTTTACAGCATTTGGTATGGCCTAAAATTTGTTATTCGCACCATTCATTGCTCCTCAATCAATTGTATTAGCAATGGAGCAGACCACCAGTGTTCATGTATTTGACAGGATGGTTACGAGCGCGGAAGAGCCAATAGAGCTCAAAGAGCAATGCATTAAAGCATGTATTCAAGCTCTGAACTCGCCTATCTTTGGTCCACTTTCATCTGATTAGTAGAGCTATTTTTCTCCTTGATATTCAACCAAAATATCAAGGTTTTATAAACGGTTTACGGAGAAGACTGTCTTCCTGATCACAAACTATATTTGTCGCACAGGTTTCAACATCGTGATGAAAATTTTATACTCATCACTAAGAAAAATGAGCATGAATTACTTTGATACTTATCATAATTAAAGAGAAGCTCAAAAACAGGTAGCAAAATTGAAGTTGAAATACTGCTTTTTGATTGGTTCGGAAAGGTGTTGAATGTTGACCAATCACAAACCACACCGTAGCCCAAAAAATGATAAGCTGACAGCAATGGGATATGAGGGACTCAGCAATGCATTTTAAAATTAGTAGAACATATGACCTTAAGTTGTACCCCTTATAGTAGTCAATACGTCAGCGTCGGTTCTCTAATTGGAGGACAATTTCGATTGGCTTTTAGTGATCTTTCAAATAGCATTCTATTTTGAGAAATTTTTTTTCTAGAAAAAATTTTTTCTTTTGTATGCTTTATGAAAAAGTAAATGGCATCACTGCTGTCCAGTTTGTCTGTTTCTGCACTTAGATAATTATGTTTTTAAATTAGGTGAACAGCCAATCTCGTCCATTTTCCAACCAGCTCAGGCGCCTCAATCGCAGCTTTTTGTAGGCGGAGTAGCCATGGCTAATTAATGGCTTGGGTCGTGCGGTCAAATACATGGGTGGGATGCACGCACATACGATGCTTGAGGTCATGCTGAGGTCACAGTAAGCGCTCAGAGCCGTGATTGCTGTCTCGCTCTCTGGTAGCCATCACTATAAAGTGACTGGGTGTGCAGCGTGGCTAAAAGCGACACGTCACGAACTAAAGAAGCATAAACATATGATTTTGTTTCCAATTAAGATCGTCTATCGAGTTTCCTTTCACATAGCTAATTAAGCCCCGCCAGCAGGGGTTTTGAGCTAATTTGTTCATCTCTCTGCATAGTTACTTGTACTTTTAACCGAATCTATCAGTGGTATATATTTGGTCTATATTACGAAAAATACCATTCCAATTTCAGCACAAAATGAAATAATCAGTTCGTCCTCACCCGCTTATTCTGGGGTCTTCGATTTAGCCAAGCGAAGCTATTCGTTTGCAAATCTTCTATTTTCCTGATAAAGTTACCCTTATTTTAAAACAAAATTAGGCCAAATTATTGCTTTTGCAATGAAAAGGCTTTACGGCAGTTTCAAAGGGATATGCCACTTCATCATTTCAGCAGCCAATCAAAATCATCCTGCCTCGCATAATCCCCGTAGCCAATCAAAATCAAGTGAGCTCTACGTTCCTTTTTGTATTTTTGTCACATAACTATGGCATGAAACAAGGTTATCACCTGAATAGCCTAAGTCATTGTTTGACCCAACATGTTCCATTGTTTCAGGTCATGCGTTTCAAATCAACGCATTTAATGACGTCACAGTTCCAAGTCAGGTGAGGCTTATCCTCCAAAATATTAATGAAAAGCACAATTTTTGATAAGCCCTTTGGTCGTCTTCACATAAACCATGCATGACGATCTGATTATCCTTCTCAAACTCGAAGTCGCAAATATGTGACGTGCATATTGCATCGTACACGATAGACTCTTTCTTCCTAGAAAGATATCGTCAAGTCATTAAACTGGTCAGAGAATCAGTCAACTGGCGCCACATTCCAAAAAGCAAATTATGTGAGCGATGATAGCCAATAATCCTCCACCATCTTCCAAAAAACATTATCAGCGGATCCACCATCCTACATCTTTTACTACCTGAGAAATGGGGATAGTTACTGAAGCAGTTTATTCAGCATCACTCAGCGAGTGATTGTCATGTCCCAATATCAATGGCCAATTTTCCTCTGAGACTATTGTCTTAAGCACAAAATGAAGTCGATCACACTTAAAATAGTCCAAAACTTCGAAAGAGAGGTTATTTGAGATCCACCAGTTCGAGGTCAACGCGTGTCAACTCAAAAGTTGCAAGGGTAAAACGTCTCCATTAGAAACGCTCAGGATCAGCCAATTAGCCTTAGCCAGGCTCACTGTGCTCTACAAGAATATCACTTTAGGTGGTGCTGACCTGTCCTGACAGCAGGCCATTTGCATAAGTTCGCGACACATGGAGAGGGTTTTCCTATCTTTGCTTTAAAATGCAGAATCCACAGTTGGCCTGTGTCTCATAGGGAAAGGATCACAGGTTGCAATATTCCCGGTTATTTCCATAAACTAGGGATTTGGAGGATCATTCTGCAATCAGCAGTTTTTATAAAATAAACTAGCCATTTATTTGCAGCGAACCCGACAAAATCCCTCTCCGTGTCAAGGGATCGCTTTAAAACCTTGTAGTCGTTGCTACAGGAAAAAACAGAGCACCTATTACTGAACCGTTGCGTGATGTGTTTATTCAGTGCTGAAACTGTGGGCCACCAGGAGGTGCATTGACCTCTGACCCTAAAATGACCGTCGGCAGAACGACGCCTAGTAAACAAGCCCATCGTTTGCACTACGGCATCTCTTCCTCCGTTCAGGGTCTTAAAGGAACCTCTTCTTTCCCACTTAAGAAATTTACGAGAATCGTGATTTTCGAAGCCATGCTACTTAAGTGGTTTTACAAGTAGGGAACAAGTAAATCTGCTCAAGTGAGGACATTATTTTTCCGACTTGGACAGTGCAGAGAACCTTGAATACATTTCAAACTCGACATCTTTGAATGATTTAAGCAAAATTTGCATACGAGGCATGAGATCAGACCTGTAATAAAAATGAGGCAGGCAGTACTGGAAATGATCATTCTACTAAATCATATGCACCGCCAGCTACTTCACAGGTTCGTTAAAACAAGTTCTGCCCACACCACTAAAGCTGCTGGTCTAGCAGTACCTTGTGGCGCTCTCGTTGGTGGCCTAGTCTTTGCACTGGTAAGGAATACAGAAGAACGTGCACGACAGCCCTCAAAGTCCAGGAGCACTGCCACTGCAAATTTCAAAGGGATACACTCCCCAACCAACCACCTTGTGGTTGCTTTGGTACTGCATTAGAAACCTGAGAGCACTGAAAGTGAATTCAAACGGAATAGAAGAGATGGAGCCAAAAAAGGCCGGCGAAGCCACACTACCCGGCAAAATGTCCACACAAATTGAATTTACCACCTGTTGTCAGATAAAAATTTCCAGGTCGGTCTATTACCCACGTATTCCCCTCTTAGTACCATCAAGGTCTACACAGGGTGTCTCCGTCGTCAAGCTTGACAACCAGCACCTGATTCGTCCTCCTTCTCCCTTCCACATTGCACACAGGACACTACCCAAGCTCAAGAAAGACAACTTCAACAACCGATGCCCTGAAAACAACCACGAATACTCGTTTAATACACTTAAAAAAGAAATAGAACGGATAGGCAAGCTCAATTGCTGGGACAAAAACCGTACGTTAAATTAAAAGAATAAATAATCACTGGGAGGGTTATTTAGCACCCAACTAGAAAGTGAGACACATCGGTTAGTGGAAAGCCTGAAAGCGTGGATGAGAGAGCACTAATTAGTCATTTCTCGCCTTTTTTCTCTTTATCTTTCACCAACAGGACCTTGAACTCCAAAGGCCATGTTTCATGATCGGTTTCCTGAAAAAAGAGGGAGGAAGGTGAGCAACTACCAAAGGTTTGAATGGCAGCTAGAAATGGCTCTTCACGTAACCGGCCGACCGTAAGTTGCCGATTCAAGAGAGGGGAAAAGAAATCACACACACCTTCTGACGGAAGATCTGAGATTTCTGCCACACAGCGGGATCGATATTCTCCAACTCATTCCACAAGCGCGCAGTCAGCCGCACCTGTTTTGCACCTGCGAAATCGGCGCACGCCGATAGCGGCGCCGAACCCGCAGAAAGAGAGCGACTTTTTGATATGTCAGTTGTCACATCCAACGTCACTTTGGAGCGCTCTTCGAAGATTGCCATGGTAGCGAACAGTGTCACTGATTTCACAGAATACTCTGTGTCAGATAGATCGATAAGCCACTCAACCACCCCATCTTCGTAGCTCTGACAGCCCGCTTTGCGAGCCAGGTAAACCATTTTCCAATCCTTCTCAACCTAAACAGTAAAATGAACACTTAACACACATAAACAGACATTGCTGCAAGAAAGCACAAACATTAGACACCTTTCTCGCGATGTTTCGCCATCGCAGAGCCATGGAGGTCCATTCTTGTTTATAAACCTCTTTAAGGTACTTTGGTCCTTCGGTAGATCGTCTCGAAGACGCCTCACTATCGTCTTCAGTTGTCACTAGAACCTCTTTGTGGTAGGGTCTTGCATAAACGTCGAGGGCACAATTGTATCGAATATAAATACAACTTTGCAACAGTTCGGCTGGTGTTGGGCTAATCACAAAGCCCGAGCTGAAGGCGATAAATCAAGATCGAAGATCGTGCCCTACTTATACTAATATAAGTAGCAGAGTGTTTAGTAGTACATTACCCCTCCCACGGAAGTGGAACTATGCCAAATTCAAGACGAGAGCGTCTCCATGATTCCGATCCTGACCGTCGACCTTGAAGCGACTCCAGCGAGGGTCTGGGAGGAACCATCATGACAGCGAGTTCTTGGACCATCGTAGGGAGGCCGAAAGGCGCGTTTTCGTAGTCAGGAATGGCTTGAGCGGCTTCGTCATGAACTTGGGCGAGATAGCGCGCTAGATGGCTTTCGGGAACACTTTTCCGACGTTTGCAAACCTAAAAAGTCAGAGCGAACAGGCATCTAGGAGGAGTGACTTCAGAACCTCTGCATCTTCAAATACCACTCACGGCCTTGAAATTGGTGGAATACTTCCAAACCACGTCTGCAACATCCACGCCTTCGTAGCGAAGTAAGGCATCATGGGTGGGAGGCGGAACCGTAAATGCAAACATATAGGAAAGCTTCTTCTTCCAGCCCTGTTCATAGACCAATGGGACATCAACTAGACCCTCACAAGGATCAACATGAACCCAACGACCTCCACTTTTTGAACCAATTCCTTCCTGGGCAAGATTTTCAAGATCGGTTAGCCACCTAAAGGGTGAAAGCAAAGAAGTTAATGGCAGCGGAAAAGCTTGATTCTTTTAGAGTATTCTTATAAACTAGTCCTTGGGCTTTGTTGAGAAAGAAGAGGGACTTACACCTCACAGAAGACATGATCCGAGACATCAAATACCAGCCGAACTCCAGGAAACCACGGAGATCCCTTAGCAGCATCAGCATTATTACCAGCCTTATTGTCATCCCCATTTGGCTTCCTTAGTGAGGCCAGAATGAAACAGAAGCAGCCAGCCCACTCGCCACACCTTCCCTCCTTTGTCTGCAAGAGCTTTGCGGGGTTATTAAACCGTGGAAAGCGCTTTTGCGGATGTGAGGAGGAGATGGGACACGCGTAGATCTCTACGAGATGAGCTGAACCCTCCTTGGACTCAGCTTCAGTGGGTAGACCAGACCTCGAAATCATGACGGAGCCACAGCTATCGCAGACTCGGTCCTGTACCCAAGTGAAGAAGTCCTCCTTGAACCAGCGTAACAAAGCCCGTAGAAGGCTATAAGATCCAACCTTTGTAGGAGAAGTTTGACTTAGTCCGGCTGCCTCTTTCAGGAGGCTATCCAGAGGAACAGTCTTGCGGGCCAATGCCTGAAAAAAGCCGCATTCTCTAACACACTGCTGATAACCTCTATATTTTGGGATGTTGAAAAGAAAGTGATGTTTATTATACTACCAGCAAACTCAAACTGGTGGCAAAGCCGCCCATTCTAATATGGAAGTTGCAATTTAAGAAGTTTGAGAGGTTTCAGCCAAATCTGTTCCAAAAAAGTATGCGTACTTTGGGAAAAAATGTAGCACTCAGAGGCATTCACTATCGAGGAGAAGTTATTCTAAATGCCATCACAGCTAGACTAAAAAACAGAAAACTGATAAACCTACCTGATAAGCGGGGTTAGCGTACAGAGCAACATCGTGGCGATAGTTTTCTAGCTTGGAAAGGAGAGTATTTTCTTTGGGAGAGATTCTAGGAGGTGGCGGACCTCGGAGTTGTCGGATTAACTTGTTGATTTGCCGACGACTGGCATTTGCGGGTAGTATGAGGGATTCCGTCAACTCCTGCAATTGGAGAGAGAAGAGGGTAAGTTGAAACTGTACACATGATGAGCACCTGAAATCCCATGCTGAATAGAAATTGCATGCAGCCAGGAGTGACGAGGAAGTACTTCTCGAAGACCGGGTCAGATAAGTTTATCTCAAAGGATTTGTTGACAGCAACTTTTGCAGCAGCAATATTAGCGACGCTCAAGAGCTTTGCCTTGGCTTTTTGAAACGTAGGAGATGGTGGATTGGTTAAAAGTTCTTTGATAGAGTCATCCAAATATGCTCCATTGATTGCTTTCTCCAACACCTCCATGTTACCACCTTTGGGAAGACAATTAGAGAAGGAAAATGCACAATTACCCGTAAAAGTGGCGATACAAGAACCATCCTTGTAAAGCTTAAATGTTGGAAGGGATGTTATGAGCTCTCTGTGGGTTAATTCCACGCAAGTGTCCACGTTTACTTTAACAAAATACACATCGGTATAGTGGTAACGGTAGCTGAGTTTCTCGTAAAGTGGACTTGCTCGAGAACATGGACGACACCATACGGCATAAAAATCGACAACCAAAATTTTGTCCACAGATGCTGCACTCTGACATAAGTTATCGAAGTCTTCTACGGTTTCTATCTCCCGCATTCAGATCTATTTTTGTGACGAATGAACTTACGGGCTAGAATCGCATTACATCCACTAACCGACACGTTTTATGTAGAGGGTAATTAGTAAAAATCATAGAAGCACTAATTAGGTCAATTTTAAAGCGAAAACACAGTCTATGAGGGTAGGTTGAACTATCTTATACTTTTCATGCATCGATATTAACATATGTGGAGGTTATTTCAGAGCTGGAAAAGTGGAGGACCGCTAGTATTCTTCATAGAGATCTTCTTCAAACAAATTTAAAGAAGGTAGAAAATCATTTCATTAATCGTTTTTAAAAACGTTAGCATTTATTGTTCAAAAATTATTTTGCTTACAAACTCAACCACTTAAATTCAACGGCATGCAAAGTAGAAAGCAATAAAGTAGTGCTGTTTGAAAATTGTGCAGCTAAATGTTTTTCAATAATAATTACAACCAAAGAAACATAAATAGAAATAGTTTCAAAGGAGGTTTTTAACTTAGTCCCTCACATAAGCACGCTTAGTTTGTAGCGTGCCGAGACCTTCTGCAACGTAAAAGGCGGCGTAACACAGACACAACAAACAGAGAGATTGAAGCATTTGACATGGTGCGAAGGCCAGTCCTAGCCAGATAGGACAACCTGGTTACTCAAGTGACCGTAACTGGCAGTTCGGTTTCAATTATGTCCCTTCTTTTCAACGTACGATGGGCGTCAGTGTTCTCATGCGATGTTAATTATTTGCCTCGTCCCTTCTTTTGCCCATAGCACATACCTTATGTCACTGCGGTCAGCAGTTTCCTGGTCCAGTACAAATATATTGGCTGCGATTCTTAGTTTACAACTCGCAAGTGTCTTGAACGGTAAAGCATTATTTGATAATATGCACAAGGAGGCAACTTCACAGGCTTAAAATCCAGTCTAATGGTTGTAGATAACTAATGAATTCCTTCAGCAGTCCAGTTTGAATAAGACTTTTTCCTTTAATTTTTTAATTACCTTTGAAATATGAAAGGTCATACGTAGCTTGGGAAAAAGCTGAGTTTTGAAACTAGTACCTTCTCTGAATTGATCCCTTTCAGGTACACCAAACTGTCTTACAAGCTTTGTCATAGCCACTTTTGTTAAGAATACCACAGTGAGGAAGAGGTATTAGCTGCCGCTTTTAATGATTATTTCGGATCCCTTTTTGTCAATGGGAGCTCACCCTCTTGAACCCTGTTAGCACAGACTAGAGCAATGCAATCGCAGTGAGATGAAATTTTCCACAGCTGGTAAAAATAAAGCAGATCTAGGGAAAATTAAGTGCACCTTGGGTAAGCAGGAGCCATCTTACTTCTGCCTTCCGTCTACATGGTCTAGCTGCTCACGTAACTATGGGAGAAATGTTTGTACTGATGAGCTTGGGACAGTGTTCCGCTTAGGCACTCCCACTTCGCCTTGTTACAATGAAAGCCCTGTTCTCCAGGGATAGCCTTAATCATATCCCCCATACCAGTCAACACCTCCTTTCCGATGAGACGGTCCCCTTCAGTGTTAGTATGTAGAACGATGTGAGAAACTTCTCGTTTACTAGAGTCAGCCCAAAATCTGTACTCAAAAGCACGTCACTTGTGAAGTCATCACCGGTTTCTTCGAGGAATGACCGGCGTGGTAGGACACCGAACTGTTTACATGTTTTGTTGTTTTCCATCAGGCAATTCCTGGACTGTCTAGTCATTGTCAAAGTAAGTAAAAATTTTACTGAGAATTGCACTTCGATGCCTCGTTTTCTCGAATTGTCGGGCGTAACGATGCGTGAGCGACGGCACATTTCCCGCCTTCTTTGGCTATTTGTGGGAGTGCATCGCTCACAACTGCATCGCTAGCAGTTAGGGTTTAGCGCAAACGGCGCATCGCTCAGTTCTTCCTTTCCTCCGATTTCCCTTCAATTAATGCTGTCCACTAACGATCTTAGCATAGCCTTCGACAAAACGCATGCAATAACCTGTCAAGGCTTGGGGAACTGAGGAAGTTCTTTTGATTGGTTAGCGTTTTTCGGGTTCCATTTGCTTCGTTCACCATTTGATAATTACGACTGCGCCTGATGAGACAATGTGTCCCAAGCGTTGAGATAAGTCACAGTTCTTTGGTTTCAGGATTAAACATACGCGGTGTGGACTGGCAGCACTAATTGCGGATTAATAATGATGCGCTCCCATCTCTGAAGACAAGTATGGCGTAGAGTTGGCCACGAATAATCCTATTACCACTGGAAAGCGGCGACGACATCTCAGAGTCTGATAGACACTGTCTGTAAGTGTATAAAGCTCGTTTGGCAATACGAAAGCCGCCTCTTTGCTATCTCCTTCTACCATCATCTAGATTCTGAGTCTAGCGTGAAGAATCTCCTTGATCCATGCAGCGAGAACGCATCCTGCCCCTCTGCCAATCCTCAGTTCACCGCCAGAAGCTTCCACCAGAGCAACAGGAGAGGTCCATGATGGCGTCCCGCTGGCGGCTGCATACTTCACAGTGCCTGTTCTTCTCAGTTCAACCAGTGACATGATGCAACTGCCCACAGGGGTCGTCTAAAACAATTCGCAGATACTGCTTTGTCTTTTAATTTGGAGCTATTAGCATAACCGGTACCGTCTACCACACTAGGAACAGCTGCGGTACCACTATTATCTTCTTTTCTTGTGCTACAAGTAGCCCGCCAAATGACTGTGCCAGAGTCAGAAGGGAGCTTGCATGAGTGCCCTTCCGATTCGTCCGAAGCCCGGAAGAACGGCTGCGGCGCAAGGAAAAGGAGGACCTCCCTGGCTTTGGGTGCGACGCTAAGAGCCCTCATGTCAGGATGTTGAATTTGCTCGACTGTTACTGCTGTTATTCACCCAGAACTGCATCCAACTTCCGGGGACTTAAAGTTGGAGCACATTAGCTCTTTTCCTGAACATGATGGGCAAACGAACTCCTTGTCAAAACTGAGCCGTTGTCCTCTTTGCCTTCGTCGAATTCTTAAAGCAAAGGAAGAATTATTTCGACCATTTTCTGCCCTTCATGTTCGGTGGTGAGTTGGATCAAGTCAGTCGAGACTAAGCAGGGTTTATGGAATCCTCTCAAGTCGAGAACAAAATCGAAGATTTAGTCTGGCGCTTTCCAGCCACATTTTGAAGTCGATCTCGGTCTTGAAAGGCGGTGAGTTTGTCGGCAGTGTCATCAATGCAACGGGTTTAGCGATCCACCCTACTTTCATGCTCTTGTAAGTAGCAGAAAGCTTGGTGGAGGGCATTTTTTATTTGATTGGTGTCGAAAATGCGAGACAAGACAACAATTGTCGGCATTCGTTCCCTCCCTAGAGGCCTGCAGCCTTCAAGCCCCCCCAGCCGTTAATGACAACGTTTTTTTTCAAAACTCAGCAAAACTTATTGCAGTAGTGGTATGCATTCTGAAAGCAACGTACTAATGAATGTAGTAAATACTTCTATTTCCAAATTTGCCTCAAAACTAAAAGCGGTGTGGGGAAATTTAATAGTCATGACCGAAAAGTGTGAACAAAGCACAGAAATAGTTAATTACTCAGTCTCTTTGTACCTAGTAAAGGCGATAATTGTCACGAAGAGGTGAAACACAATAAAATTAAATACTCTGAGCTTTTCTACTAGCTGTAATGATTTGTAGAAAGAAATGGAGGGCTGATTGCAGTTTAAGCTACTGATGTCATTTAAGCGTCCTGAAGTGCCCTTAAAGTCGTGGGCAGCCAAAGCGGGCCAACGCACAAAGGAGTTAAGGGACACAACCTACGCAACCCGAATTAATTGCTTTTACAGTGGTAATAGTCACTACTGAGATTGGGATTCGTACTTTTAAGAGCAGTTGCTGACGCAGTTGTTACCCTGGAGAGCACTTGCCTGAATCAATGCTGAATATTAGCTCATAAAAATGCCGTTAAATATTTTTAATTTTATTCTCAGTGCCGTGCCATAATCCATTATTATGAAAGAAAGTGTGATAGCTGGCCGGATGAGATGGAATTCAGCCAAAGTGGTAATGCGCCTTCGATGACCCGAAAGGTTATGTAATTCTATTTATCAGTAAGCGAAATTCGTTTAAAATACACTTCTCTTTCCTTTTAAAGTTACCGTCCTCTGGACATTCCGTAGCCACTTGGCGTCAGAAGTCTTTATTACCCGTGGAGCTGATATGATGGTACCGTTGTCTGATTGTAAGTCTACTTATTTTACTAGTAGTATGCACTGGCTAAAGGCTTAGCAAGAATTCCTGAAAGTCTTGTTCCTTGCGACTTTAAAGTTGACGACCCAGGCAACCATATACCTGCCTAAATTTTAAGCCATCCCTTACAATTTCCAAATATATTAAAAATTTGGGATTAATGAAATCTTGAGAGTGAGGCTTTAAGTGTTCAACATTCCGCAACAGTTATTGCTCATCCGTAGCCCTTGCAAGTGCTACCTAACTGATCACCTGGGTCCGGTTTGCTCTCCACCGTCGTTAATTTTGTGGTTACAACTGGGAGAAGGGTCCAAGAGGCTGCAACAAGGTGTTGGTTGAACTGCGAGGATTAAAACAGTTCTTTCTCAGTCTGATAAGGAAACGACTTTGTGTTCTCTCTATAGATATTTGTTCTGAGAAAGGATTCCTTAAAAGAAGGACCGGCGAAAGTGGTTAAAAAAAGAGGTAGTATTTTAAGTGCTCGTAAATGACATTTGGGTGGTAAAAAAAGGTCGCCTTTGTCTAGACCAAACGCGTTAATCTTCCATTTCTCAGAAGTAATCAAGAAGTTGTACACAAATAGCACCTTTTAAAGATGGGCTTTAAGGCTCCGAGGTGATTGGAAAGCTGGGCCCTTTGATCGGGGAAAGTCGCCTTTTTTGAAGGTAACACTTACAAAACACATAGTTTCTCTTTCAAAATTATCCACTAAAGGTCTTTTGTGTGGCAGTTTTGATGACCTCTGTGGATTCAAAAGGCTGCAGACGCATGTCTGATACTGTAGAATGTACTCATGAAGTGCAGTTGCCTTCTCCTCCCCTCACCGCCGTAGCCGCCGCCCCCACCATCACCACCTCTTTTCTCCATTGTAGTAAGGCTTTGCAAGACTTCTAGCCTCTTAAAAAGAGGCCAGATCATCGTGGATAAGCCGAACACTTCGTCGATGGTAGCACGATGGAATTGTGTCTGACTCCTAAATTTGCCATACCTGAATTTATTAGACTACAAACAATTTAACCCCTGGAAACTCCGCAGAAGGGTTCCAGCATGGTCATAACCTCTCCAGGATCAAACGATGGTAGCTTGCCAAATAATATTTACAAGTAGTAAAAATCAGGAGAATATTTATCACTGAATCTTTATTTGCGGATCAAAGCGTTTGGCATCTGAAGTGAGCTCACTGGATCCACCGACAAAGGAATGATCAGTGACGTCGGAGGCCAAAAAAAAGACGGTTGGGAGGGGAACCGCTCTCTCCATCACTTTTAAGGTGGTCACTGTAAGAGGACAAGCCTCAAGAGCCTTGAGAGTGACGCAACACACGGGACGGAGACAGAGGCGCGCCTGGTTTAATTATGCACACCGATGACGCGGAGCTCCGACAAGGCTACCTACAAACATCGCTGCCACAAACCAGATGACAGCCACAAATTTTATCAATGCCTTGTTGCTCATTAGGGATGCATCCGAAAAATCGTGTTGCCGTCGGAGATTAGACTGTTGGAGGGGGTTCCTGGCCTATCCTGGAGGTGCTCCACGTAATAGTTAAAGTGTGCAGTTATTCAAACATAGGATTGTTGGATAAACACTTAAGGGAAAAACAAAAGCTTTTCCTTAGGCCCTGGATTGTTCGAGTCAAGTCGATGACGAGGAAACTCAGGGAATTAGAGGCTGGAAGTAGACGTAGCCCCCTTAAAAACCAAGCCAGCCGCCGTCATTGTGGAGAAGACTACCCAAAACAAAGGCCTTCATTTGTGATCGTGGACGGTGGGTGCCTAAGTCTAGACTAAATGCCACGACCCGCATTCAAAAGTGGTTCCACCACTTTAAACTCAACCTCGACCTCCACCTGCAGTGACCGAGCCACCAGCAAAGTCGATGCGAGTCGAAACAGCATTGCTGTGTAATCCGACTCTACCCTTTGTTGCCCTCTTATGTCCTATCCTTGGGGTAGGCATCAATCTGCCAGCGGTAATTGTCTAAAAAGAGTATAAAAACGAGAAATGCTGGGTAATTGAGAGAAGAGCTACTTCCCTCTGAATAGAAGAGGACGAAGTTTTGCATAACGGATGAAGCTGACTGCAAATGACAGACCCCAACTTGTGAGTCCATGTGGATCAACATCACACTCGCAGCACTTCACCACCCTCCCGTCGTCGCCTACTATGACTCCGCTATTCACATGTCATTGCGCATTGTCTGCTTTACTACCAAACTAGCAGTCTGCACAACTTGCTCCCTGACACTCGAAGGAGGTGCTGTGTGCAGAAGCAGAACGATGTAGAGAACAAACAGAGACAAATGGATAGGTAAAAGGCTTGACATTGGTGATAAACCAGCCAGAAGGATTGGGATCACGTGCGGGAAGATCCATTTCATACTTCTCTGCTGCCTTTTTGGGGAGAGGGTGATGTGGCGATACAACGGAGAATAGAAAGACGAGGCGGAAAGGGGAGGCTACTGAGTCAATGGATGCCAAACACGGCTCCCTAACAATTAATGATAGATGGCAAACCCCAGAGGCAGTCATCCCATGCTATAAAACGTGGTGTGCAACTCACTGAATCATCAGTGAAGGGAGGCGGCTTTTGTGACCCTGAAGTTGGCTGAGAGAATGCGCACTTCTCATGGACCATGCTTGGACTGCCCACTCACCAACCCAAAGGAGTTGAGTCTGGTCAATCAGGGATTGGGAAGAAAGTATCACTCTTTCAAGAAAAGGCTACCTCAACTTCATTACCCCTGACTGTCGCTTTAGGCTCAAGTAACTGCCTTCACTGGCGATGCCTTCCATTGTTTTCCTGCGCAATCTCCATTCCCTGCAAAGAGGAATTCGACAAGTGGTTTTTGAGTCCAGATTAAGCTGTTTACCTCTAAACAATAAGTCGCCCTATATGAAGTGATCTTTGACTCGACAAAGACGTATTTGAAGAAGCGCTCCTTTCATAATGGTCTCGTCCCCATCAGGAGGAGATGGCATAAAGGAGTATATTGCGGCGATTATTGCCTCGACAGGAAAATATCAGGCAGAACGGCTCTTCGTTTTTTGTATGTTTGGTAAAAAAAAGTATCAAGGTAAATTTGATTGAATTTTTAAATTTAGCAAGAGAATAGCTTCTATCAATAGCATTTCTCAGGGTCAGCCTTTTTCCCCTCTGCGTTCTTTCGACGCCCCAAGATTCTAATTTAAGTTAACATCTGTTTTCAACGTAATGTGTTTCCTGGCAGCTACTCATGTTAGCCAGTCGCCTGGGATAGGCGCACTCATTGCGGGCATGGTTTGGCCAAACTTCGCCTAAAATCAAGTAATCAAAGGACGCCGAACACTTTATTTACAAGAAATGGATAATGCCAGCGTTTCCGCCTTCTTCGCTACGCAAATATTGTGGTGTCTGAGTCGATCCTGGAACCATTAAGTCATTACCCAGCCACCACCCACCACCCGCCACCCGCCACCCTCCACCCTCCACCCTCCGCCTTCCAACCCTCACAGAAGTGTTTACTACAAGCACAAAGAGGAAGTGAAGTGAATGCTCTGTATTGTCACAAGCCCTCTCCATCCCTCCCTCCTAGTTAAAGAGCTTTCAATTGGCCACCAATTGTTGTCTACCACTCAACTGTCTTGTGAAGCCGAGAAAGTGGCGTCGCTCTATTGCCAATGCAACCTCACGCCGTCTCCACCACTCATTCGGTAGACTCCATGCATGATGCACTCCTTCCATACACAAAAAAGTTGGCGCATACTGACCACTTTGACGTGCTGCCTTAGTAGGGGCAGGGGGAAAGGAAGGGAAGTGAAGGGAAATGAAGGGAAGGGAGTGGAGGGGAGAAGAGAAAATTATTTAATGAGACGCAGAATAAAAAGGTGTTAAGATGCAATGAAAAGTTAATAAAAATCTCAGTTTACCAAAACATTCTTCTTCATCCCTCTCAGGCCCTCCAGTTCTTATCCTTCACCGCAGTCCAGTCCATGATTAAACAAATTTGGGGAAAACGCCTGTCCTCGATATTAGTTTAATCTCTTTCTTCATCCTAATGCTTCAGAAGGTGCTTCTCCAAGTCAACCCAGGATGCCAGACAGTGTACTTCAATGCTTCAATCGGATAAACTCTCTCAGGAGGTCTTTCACAATCATGCAGTTGTCACCTTACCCGATTTAAGAACCGCTCGCTTCGATTTCACAGCCTCGGATGGAGGCGGCTGGCTACTGAAAGACACCTTACATTGACTATAGTGGACAAGGTTCGTGGAGCACTTCCCTCCTCCTTGACAATTGATGGCATCGGCTCAGCCTCGCCATCGATGTAGACCCACCGCAGAAAGCCTTTTCTGCAAGTGTTTAAGTCACTCAAACCTTTCATTTTTTATATATATTAAGCAAAAACTGCCTTTTATCTTGCCATCAGTACTCATTAATTTATCAACATAACTAATTGCCAAGACGCAAACTTTACAATGCTCGCACACGCAGACCCTACTGTCACAGATAATTACTCAATGCTTGAGATAAAGGTAGCTAGAGACTTATGCACCTACAAAAGAGGAAGAAATACCTCTGTTTGACCTGCCCACTTCGTCAGCAAAGTGACTGTTCCCGGCTCTGCCAACTCCTTCAAAAAGCGCACTTTTTTAAATGTCTGCGCAAAGGATTTTACGGTGAAGTGTGAACAGTTTCACCGCGATTAGGCACTTTATAGGTGTATTTGCTGCTAAAAAGGTTCATGTGGTCTGAGAACTACCCCATTTGGCATTAAACATGGTCACATAGCCATCTCATTTAAGTATCATCTCCAAAATGGATGACAAGCTCAGCTAGAGCCCCTATAATAGCAGATTTGGAATGCCTAGTTCCAATCGTTCACCAGGCTGATTCGGAACACCTTTAGTAGGTACTAGCAGCCCTTCATGGAAGCTCAAAAGCAACTTAGTAGCCAAGTCAATGTTGCCGAGGAGCCGACAAGCGTCTCAGAGTCCACCCAATCCACCCACGTAGCCTCCACACCGATCTGCATTTACTCTGGGCCTGGCATCAACACTTGTAGCCCCTCAGCGCTCCAAAAAGCACGAACAAAGTCCTTGATTCTATGGTGTCCTTTTGAGCAGACAATTGTACAACGAAAAGTCCTCTTTCCATCACGGTTGTGGGTGTGAACAGGATCTCTACCATTGGTTCTAACCTAGGCAACACCTCTTTAGTATTGTAAAATGGCATGACAACATGGACATTAAAAGTACCTATTTGTATCAATTTTATTTTACTTATTATTCACTGGCTGTTTGCTGCTCTCGTGGGATATCCACACAATACGTAACTCGTGTCAAGGATGGAGAGGACAATTTATTAACTAAAGAGGCAGATGTTTGCTGGCAGGGGATGAGTTGAGACCTTGGAGTGATACCGACGTCAAGCATGACAGGCCTTTAACCCTCATATTCGTCCAAGTTGAGACCTCTTGCGGGATGGAAGCAAGGATGAGGAGGTGGCGCTTCAAGACCTCCTCCGAATGTGTAAGAAGGCAACATACTACTTGCCACTCACCCGAAGGCCACATCACAGACACAACGAGACATCTGCATTGCCTGACAGACTGCTTCTGGAGGTAGTTCACGGAGGTCACGCTTTAAATCCGCTCTTGACGCATTTGATGGGGCTTATTAAGTTGCACGCGTATCAAGCTGGACTTGTCTTTACCACTTAGAAAAGTCTGCATCAGTCTAGATGATTATTTTAATCAGAATCCCCAAGTTTAACATTGATAAAATCGGCCTTAAGTAGAACCGACAGGGACTACAGCACAGCTCGTATTCGTCCGATGTAGCCTATGGAAGACCCACGAGTCAAAGCACAATTGGGTGATCCCTTCCCCACCTGCTGTGTGTTGGCATCAGGTGGGAGCTAAAAAGGAGGGGCGAGATGCCTCTTCCTCCTCCTCCTCCTCTTTCCACAATCATTCTCAAATCGTTCATTGAACATGACACTGATTGCCGGGGTGTCACTTGTTTTGAAGTATTGTAGTGTCGTTATCCTTTCTTTTCTGTCAGTTTGTAGGTGAATGCTCAGGGCGCTTTAACCTCTACTAAGTTGTTATGCCCCAAGTCGGTGAGAGTTAGGCACCTCAATCAAAAAAAACATTTTGTGCCATTTCCTTTTCTAGCAGAACCCACATTTCATATCTAACGTAACCCATTTAATAAAAGTAGGAAAAAAGAATCAACAGGCTGATTTTTTTTCTCTCTCTCTCACTGGCTCTGGGTTTGAGCTTATGGAAAGTAGCCGGGTGGATCCCTCCTTAGGGCGGTCAGATGCCGTGTCAAAACGTCACAAAGAGAAGGAGACCTGTCATGAATCCACACAACCTCCACCGAGTGTCTACCTTCTTACGACTCAGGAAGTTGACGGGTAAGGGAAAAGCTGCAGGCAATGTAGAGCCTAAAAATTCGCTTTATGCGAAAAATTATTCCAACCTTTTGCCACTTCCTAAGACAGTGACATTCTGTACCTCCTTGAGATACATCAGTATGTTCCAGTACTCTTCAGCCTGGGATTTGCCTCTAATCCAGGTATTCAGAGCCGCCTTTTTTATTGGAACCGTCGGAACCTCATGTAATCTCCTCCCCTGCCCCCACTTGTCTGATTTACGAGCCACGGTGCAGTCGGTTACGAGGGTACAGGAGGTTCTTGCACAACTCGTTGGCGGCGATTTGGCGAAGATGGGGTATGCGGTTGCAGAACAATGCATAGAAGAGCCAAAATCAGGTGTGCTTTGTCGATTCTAGCATTAAGGTGCGTCTAGAAAGATCCACTACCTTTAATGTTACAATACTGTAGCAATTTGTTCTTGAACACGTTCAGCAGGGATGGCGAATTGAGGATGAAAGAGGAGAGGACAGGCAGCGACCGAGCTAATGGGTGGCATTTATTATTCATTAACAATAGATGACTGATGATAAACTTCAAAGACGACCATCCCATGCCATAAAATGTACCGACTGCATCAACAGTGAAGTGAAGTGACTTTTGTGGTTCTGGTGTGGTTTAAGGGAACAAACAGGCGTCGCCTGTCTTGTCATAATCACCCACCATCGAAGCGCATTAAAAGATACCACCGAGGTACGTATCTCTTCATGCATGAAGGACTTGAGCCTTCTTTGAGTGCTTCATCACTACGAATTGCATCTATCTACTCAATGCCAACTTGAGATTGAGGGAACATCTCATGTGGGACTGAGTCGCGAGCTTATCTGTGGAAGAAATTCGAGCATAAATTCTGCCTTGCACCCATTTGCAATTCCTAGAGGCGCCTAAAAGTATCCTTTCGAATATTGATTCTTGCCTTTCTTGGTTGGTAAAGTGGTTACATGCCAAAATTGAAGAGGCCGTGGGTAGGTTCATCAGTTTAGGGCAAAAGAAAGTCCCGGAAAACGACAATTATTTCGAAAGGAAGCCAAAAAAGCAGCGTCATCTAAGAAGCTTGAGAAGTCTTAACTCTCGACTCTTCCTATCACCAAAACCTTGAAAATTAGTCGCACATTACGTGAAAGATCGGGCTGAGAGCAGGACGATTGAGTGGGGAAACAGACACACCTGAAACTACAACGTGAATAGCCCTTTGAACAATGAAAGCCTAGGAAATGAGTGAAATTTAATCACTCCTAGGGAGTTGCATGCCCTTAGGCGAAGGGCGAGGGGAGAGGATTGGAAAACTAGGCTGCTTGACACTGACCCTCCCTCGTCGTCGTGGAAGGTAATTGGAGGGACGGGGAGGGGACTGAAAAGACTCACCTGTTTGGGATACTGCCAAACCCAGAAATAAACGAGGAGAGGTAGGTGACTAGAGTGAGTTAGAGATCATAAAAGAAAGACTTCTGATACCACCGATCGAGGCAAGGGGACGGCTTGCCAGTGTGGTTCTCGGAATGACACCTTGAAGCCCAACCTGGGACATGGAAATATTGTGGATAATGGACGTCTAGAACTTTACCGTGTTTCCGTTACCCTAGAGTTATAAACACACACTTTGATTATTAAGTTGGAGTGGTAAAAACCCAAGAAACTATCAACTCAGTGTCATCTTTGCGAATTTCCTCGGCAAAACCCAGATCCATCAGGTGAGGTCTGAAAGGCTTTCTTTTACCTGTACCACCATAGAAAGACTGAATTACCAACAACAGGCTTTCTCGCCGCTGTCACACAAAGACATGATGCTTTAAGAGCCTTGCCATGAAAGACACAGTTGGGCTGGGCGAAATGGCCGTGAGGTCATACAACTGCCCTTGCATTCGAAATTTTGCTTTGTAGGTAGTTCTCAAAACCAAGAGAATAAAGTAAATTAACCGTCCGTAAAATGCCAAACGTAAAAGGTCGTTTTCGCCTTCCATAAACATTGCGACCCACCTTTATGTCGCTTTTATTGTAGGCCAGCAGGGCCAGGAAGTGATGCTGCTGCTGGTGCTGCCATTGCTGCCTTGATGAGGCAGATGGTGATCATAAAAGTGGGAACTAACCAACTTCAGTAGGCAAGCTGCTTGTTTTAGAAATTCCTATATCCATTCTTGCCCTTTCTTTTTGCTGTACTAGTTGCAAGAAAGGGCATGTAAATATAATAAAAGGCGGGCGGCTTATCTGACCAATCCTGGTGGGAGGATGCGGAAGGGGGCAGAGGGGGGAGGACCAAGGTGGAACTCGCTGCTTGACATTTTCAGAGCACATGAGACTACCCATTTCTGGGGTTTTATGTATTCGCACGCCCTCCAAAATTGATTTATTTCAAAAGGGCTAAATTTAATGAATAAATGCAATCTCTTCTGCATGTTTTGCCTTCAAGAAGGACTGTTGCCAGTATAATATAATTCATGCTGCAGTAACTATGGCTGAGTGCCAACTGGACTCAAGGCGCATTCTAGGCTGGTTCGTTTGAGGTTAATTTGACTACAGCAACTCCAGGCTGTTGCATGTTCGTGGTGTTGGTGGTGGCAAATGCTAGTGAAGTTGAATGGGATATCCTGATTTTCTCCCCTCTGGGCAGCTTGCCGACCATGGAGGTGGATTTAGGATTGAGGAAGTCAAACAATAGCGATTATTTCAGGGTATAGTCTACTTTAATCCCACAAGATGGCATATGAATCTCAATGTCCATCAGGAGTCGTATATTCGTTTACCAAGAGCCAAACAACCGCAATTACTCACCGTCACCTCTAGACGGTTCAAGGAGGTGGGTGAAGGGGTCAGAACTGATCAGTCGGTCATTGAGAAGAAAGCAGTGTTCCGACAAAACAACACCGATTATCATACCTCATTCGCTAGTAAAACTTGCTCCCAGGAAGACCCTTTAACAGCAAGTGGGAAAGAGAGAGGGATGATGAAGCTACCTCTTCAACCCCATTCCTCTGGAGGTTATTTCTAGACCTTAGAGCAGAATAGTTGGGTAATCAAAATACAATTAAAAATGCAGGAATCTTGCTGGAGTGGATCGCTTCCAGACACACTGCTTCGCATGATAGCCAAATATGCAGCCTCCTTCTACTCCGTTGTCTATGCTCACTTATTAACATGTTCCCGTATTTTTAAATCCCCTGAGAGGTTTGAAAGAATAATGAAGGTAAGCAAATTTTCTGTATACAAACCTTATCTCTATCTCCTCTCCTTCCGATTCACAACGATTCCAGTGTTGCATTCTCCTTCAATACCCTAAATACCAAGCAAATTGTAGATGCGGTTTGAACGGCCTTGGCTAAAGGATCACCGCGGCATGGACCATGTCGCCTCAACACCGCTGTTGGACATTCGAGGTTTGGATGGGGAAGAGTAAATTGATTCTGAAGGCTCGTGTTTAAATAGGTCCCATTGGCTACCCCGGCTGGGCGTTTCTGTCACTGATCTCCATGACTTCGAGGATGTCCACCATTAAAATGAAGACCGACCTTCGGTAGCCACTCCTTCCATCACCAACTTGCAACTCTAATGCTTATGCTCAGTTTTATAAGATCATTGAAAAGGAAGTGAAACGTACACTGCCGGCTGCAACAAGCGTGGGAGCGACTTTAACTTTTTATTACGTGATTACCACGTCCAAACCTCACGATATTTAATCTCTCCAAGTCGTCAATCACTGTAAAGTTTACTTACCTCCTTTTTCGCAGCTAAATTTAACATTAAATGTGATAAAAGTATTTTTCTTATAAAAGGCTCCCAAGAAGTTGTTTATGACAGTTAAGAATAACTCAGAATAGCCATTGGGGATGGCCAAAATGGGGCAAAGTGGTACTGCTCGGTGAAGCGACTTCTTGGACAAAAGTCTGCACACTGATTGAACAGCTCTTGGAATGAAATGCTCTAGCGGATTGAGGATGGGAAGGTAAAGGCTGTAGACTTGACGATGGGGACAACTTAAGTCCTCCCAACTCCTGTCTCTTAATTGTGCACGTTGTTGTCCTCCAAGGCGATCGAGGAAGAAGAGTTAACATGAGTCAACACTTAATTAAGCGAGAACGGTGGAACAGAAGCACTTGATAGAACAGGTCTTCAATTTGGATGCCTGATTTTTATTCCGCGCAATAGTGGTTAGCGCGCTTTATAACGTGACATCCTGTTTACGGCAGTTGCGGCAATGTCCCACCCTCACCTCCTGCGGCACACGCCATTACGTTGTGTCCATCCGAGGTGGCTGCGGCTCCATCAATGCCCTCCAACCCAGTCGCTTTGCAGAGCGTTATGGTGCATTGCTGTCATCACACGCAGACACACACACTCAGCTGAGGAAGGAGTGTTCCACGGTTCCTCACTCAATCGTAAAGTCGACCCTGCTACAATCCAAGTTGCTGACATGAGGGGTGGTTTCTTTTAATTGAGAGGGTAAAAAGACCAACTCACTGAACCGCTACTCCTCCTCCTCCTCCCTCTCCTCCCCCTTTCCTTCCCTCTCGCACTCCCACTCTTGTTCACCCTGCGGATACCACAGATTCGACGTGTCGCCGAGCCACCTTCGAGCCTGCTGCATTCACGTGATGGAGGCGAATGCAGGACAGTGAAGATGGAGGCCCCATTGACACAACTGATCTTATCCGCATCAATTGCGGTGTTATTTGACTTTCCTGAACAAGTTTCATGAGGAGTAGAAGAGTTGGATGCCATGCCATACCATGCCAAAGTGTACTCGGTGTGCGTCTCATTGATCAATGTTTTCTTCTCCCCTCCCCTACCCCTCTCCTCCCCCTGCCCTCCCCTCCACTCCCTTCCCTTCATTTCCCTTCACTTCCCTTCCTTTCCCCCTGCCCCTACTAAGGCAGCACGTCAAAGTGGTCAGTATGCGCCAACTTTTTGTGTATGGAAGGAGTGCATCATGCATGGAGTCTACCGAATGAGTGGTGGAGACGGCGTGAGGTTGCATTGGCAATAGAGCGACGCCACTTTCTCGGCTTCACAAGACAGTTGAGTGGTAGACAACAATTGGTGGCCAATTGAAAGCTCTTTAACTAGGAGGGAGGGAGGGAGGGATGGAGAGGGCTTGTGACAATACAGAGCATTCACTTCACTTCCTCTTTGTGTTTGTAGTAAACACTTCTGTGAGGGTTGGAAGGCGGAGGGTGGAGGGTGGAGGGTGGCGGGTGGCGGGTGGTGGGTGGTGGCTGGGTAATGACTTAATGGTTCCAGGATCGACTCAGACACCACAATATTTGCGTAGCGAAGAAGGCGGAAACGCTGGCATTATCCATTTCTTGTAAATAAAGTAGTCAGTGTTATTGGAGTACTAAAAAAAGTCCTTTAGTTTCGTGAAGAAGGATGCCCATCAAGGATGAGCCTATCAGAGGTGCCTGCTCATTGTGGGCTCAATATTAGGTTTTAATTATAAGAAAGCTAAACTTCGTAAGCAATTTGGAGTTCTTGCTATTAAACGCACATGAAAATATAATGTAGAAGCAAGGGATGGTGGAGTAGAGGAGACGCAGGGTAGCAAATGGTACCGGGCTAACCCTAGAGTTACTATTACAATGATTTGTCCATCCCCATCTCTATAAGGCTCATTCACTCCTCCACTCCATTGAATTTCTTCATGAGGGAGAAGTCGAAGAAGAAGACCAGAGCGTGGACTCTCCTAGAAGGGGTTGAGCATCCTCTAAAGCGCCCTATTGACCAGGTTCAGTTGATTTTTAGCTGCTATCTACGCTGTTTTGCCACTGTATGCCGCACCTTCGCCAAATTCCTTCCAACTTACTGCGTGGAAATCCACTGCATCCTCTAAGGGGGGCTGACAATAGTTGAGGAATGCTGGGGTGGAGGATAATGGAGTACTGGTGGGCTGGTGGTTATTTAATGCCTAATAAAGAAAGCATGGCATTATAGGTCGAGGGATTCCAAACTGCACCCACATCGAGTAATGTCTCCAGTTTTGGCTTGCTGTTGACCCTTCGGCGAAGCCGAAACAACTTAGCATTAATAGAGTGGGACAATTTTTGTTTTCAAATGATTTCGTTTAGTCTTTAAGGCTTAAAGATAGCGTTAGAAGCTGCACTCTCTTATTACTTGGTGCTACGCGGTGTCCCACCAGTTACCCAGTCGGCAGACTGTACACTTATCTGAGATACTCGGAGGACTAATTCAATGTTGAGATGATCATCTGCCCTCCTCCCACTTTTCCGTGGTTGGGATTTGAGGCAATAGCTCAAGTACGGTCCAATTAACTGGTCATGCGCAGATGTAATGAGCTGTAAAAGGGTTCGCAGATGGAAAATGACAGCGGAGGAGGTTAAGTTCAAGGATTTCGAAGCTCCTTTGTCTATGAAAATATTGCTTCGGTTTAACTAAATAACTATGAAGTGAGGCAATGGTCTGTGAATGTTAGAAATTCCAATGTCTCTTCAACACTAGCAAAGTACAAAAAGGGGTTGTCAGGACGATTATTAGGTAGGCGGCACTGAATGAGCTCAAAGTGGTTCATTACCTTCCACTTCATAATTGAAGGTAATGAATGGATGCGCATAAAATACATTTGTGATGCATTATTCATTCAGGGTAGTTGACAAGCCTCCAAAGATGTCTCTGCGCCCAACCATCCGACCATTCAATGCTGCCATAGAGAAGTCTCTTCCTGGAAGTGTGCCCAGAGGTAGCAGAGCTCCTTGATTGATTGAACAAACTCTCCGTCCACCTTTTGAGGTTACAACATTGTCTTGCCGAAGTTGGGTTTTTGGAGCATTTTAAAATTACGGCCACATTAACTTCAAGGTCAAGGTCATTTAAAGTACTATGTTAAAAGAAGGATGGAACGATTCTGCGTCTCCCTTAGTAAGCCAGCTTTTTTGCACTCACACACCGTATGCCTCTCTCCAGTCCTGCCTTCTCATACGCGTTAAAGCGAGACGTCCTTGTCCCTAGCACTCAATGGGGTCCAGCCTCGTTCACGCGAAAACTTGGTGACAGAGTAATGATCAACGGAGGAAGGTCAGTTGCATGAAAATAATGATTCTGTCTTCAGATTAACTAAAGTGGCTGCAATGCGGTAATGTACATGCCCACAAGAAGGTCGTCTGGGGTGCATGGACTACTGTTTGGGTCACGTCTGGGACTCCGAATAACTGAGTAGACGACCGGTTGCGTACTTACGACCTCTGCAGCTCTCTTGGCACTACTTGATTGACTGTGCAGGTGCATCCTCGCCACCGAGCAGCGTGGATGCTTTCCTAAGGGAATCGTAATGGTCTTGGAACCACCACAGGATCATTATCCTGCGACACACTCGTCTACCATTAAGATGCCCAGGGAAGAAACGTTTCAGATGACCGAGGGAATCATTTTTGAACCACGAGGAGATGGCCAATCTGCTAAGATGTAACTGCAACCTGTAGACTGCAATTCTCGGTTCCACTGATGCGGGATTTGACACTGACAAGCGGCGTCGTTAGCCTGACAAGCGCTTAGCCAGCTGCTCCCACAAAGCGGGCAGGTGATCACTTGAGGCATACATAAAAATTAAATCCTTAAAGCTTTTTTTTAAAAATTTACCTTTTTTAGGCATTTTGTAGATTTGGGATGCAATTAAGGAGTAGTTTGGTCGCCCCGTCAACAATCGGCGAATGCTGCCGAATCCCCAGGTTGGATTTTTTTTTCGCCTTCAAATTTCACATCAAAGGACTTCGCTGCCCACAAAATGTAGTTCAACCTTAAAAACAACATAGCGGTTTGTGTTTTAAAGCATCCTTCTAAATTAGCAAAAATATTTCATTAATTCATTGATTGGAAAAGGCCGAAGGCAATGGTTGGGTGATAAATTGCACCTCTTTTCCCCTACCCCTTTCTAATGACATCTAGGCTAGGCCTGTCTTGTTTAGTATTAAGGAAAATGAAAACCTCCTAAATAAACATGTCTTTTTGTCCGAAATAAAAGTAGGGATGAGGACTGTAACTTATATATGAGGGGAGTAATAAAAAGGTGTTGCCGTATACCCTCACTGGAGAGCATCGATTGGTGGCTCGTTGCTTCCCCCCCAACCTCTGGGCAATTGCAGACCTCCAGACGGAGAAGGTTACTATTTGTCGTCGCCTTGGCAAAAAGTAAGCGCTTATCAACTAAAACGTCAACTCTGACAGACTTGTTGCGCCGTGAGGCCGACAATTTTGGCCTCAGTGAACAGTGCAGGAAACAAAGAGTTTGAGTACTTGGCCTCAGTCATTACAGCATTGTCAGTGTCCAAAAATACTCTCGAAGGTCCAACAACGACGGTCCTAACGCGAAGTTGCCTTTGGTAGATTTTACAGTTTTGGTCATGATGGGAGCTGCATTGGAGAGGCTCATCAACCTCCCACTGCTACCGCTTCATATTTTCCAACCCGCTTAGAGCCGACCTAATTGTCAACCGCATCCAATACTCCCTCCTTTGGTTGGATTTTCTACCGCAGCAACGGTTTGAGACAGAGGAACATCAAGAGGGCATCATTTAATACTCTCTAGGCAACTCCCAATAGGCCTTTTATTGAGGTCATGACTGTGCCACTGGAGGCCTTGACTGTCCCGAAGAGCATGAACTTGGATCCCACACACTTTTATGGCACTCCGATCCAGTGTTCCTTTAGCGCATTCGTATTTGACTTTCTGAAATGATCACCGACAGTGCAGTCTCGATTGATGTCAAAGGAAATTTGTTACCAGCACCGCGGAATCAAAATCCAGCAGGGCATAGCAAATCAAGACAAATAGATTTTTTTAAAAGCACTATCAAATTAACTCCAATAACCTTTAACTCCGTTCCTTTGGAAAAAAATGTTGCATGTTTTCGATGGGTACAAAGCTCCACGACTACTCGACAGATACACAAAGAATGGTGAGGTGCTGATAAGATCAGAACGCAGAAGGGTGCTTTGCCCCTGAATCCTATTCTGCTTTCCTATTTGAAATAGTCAACCACTCAAGCCAACTGCTGGATGATGTTGAGCTTTAAATGTTGTCTCGTTTTATCTCTGTGTGTGTGTGTGTGTGTATTGCTTGACAATGAGAAGGCCTCACATTGGTTGAGGGAAGTGGGGGATGATGCTTATCACAGATTGGCAAAAAAAGTTCGGTTAAAAAGCAAAAATGCATGAGTAAATGTATTAGAGCATTAAAATCGCTCATTTCCTACCGAACAGTTTCGGTAGAGGCATTAAAAGGGGGAAAAGTATGTGGCTCCTCATACTACTAATAACCCAAAAGTAGGTTGTGGACCATTCCACGGAAGCAGGCCGGTTATAAAACAGCCAGACTGTATAAAATTATAAATGACGAGGATTCTGGAAATATTTTACCATCTCCCATTAACGATTGCAATCATGGTGATTTCATGAAATGCTTAGTGTTTCCACAAAGGTCTGAAGCGTCTTTTAATTTGGAACTCACTGTTATGATCTCTATAGGCCTAATTTAGCATAAATATTTTCTTATTTAGCACCTTAAAATTATGACCTCTAAGTAGAAAAAGGGGCTAGTAGATGACTATAAATGCCTAAAGGTGAAAGGAGGTTTCGGGAACGTTTCAAGTTTTACGGGGAAATTAAAGTAGTCCGCCTCCGCCTTTTGGATTGACAGTATCCAATCAGTCATAGAACTGGTCAAATCCTCTCTCTTGTCACTCAAACGATGCTATTTTTACTCGGTTAGAACACTCGAAGGCCGTGCCGCCCAACAAAAGTACAATGCCGGAGCCCTAAGTGCCTAACTTATTTATCTTTCTATCTTGCAATGCCCATGGCCAGCTTTTGCAAAGCAGTCGGCGGGTGTAAAGAACACACCCCACGAACCAACCGCGCCAGTCATCGGATTTGCATGCAACTTAGGCTAAATCAGACTGCCACGTCACTAATCCCTATTTGGCAGTTCCACCGAATCTGGAGTTCCGTCCAATGCCAAAACTGTATTGGAGAATGGGAAAATAAAATTCACAAGCCATCGCGTTTAACCATTACTAGGTAGTGAGACCACTGAACAAAATGAAGCTCATTTAGTAAAGGACATTAATCCGGCTTCTATTCAGCAAGTGTTAAGCATTCGGTTGTGTTGGTCAATTCCAAAACCAATGAAACGACTGGAGAACAGAACGCCTCATGCAAAGCAATTAAAGCTGTCAAGGTCTTTCAAAGCGCTTCCAAATTCAAAGAAGCCTGACTCCCGGCGAGTTGGATGGATGGATCAAAGTTGATTAAAGTCATCGCATCAAGCAAGTTAGTCACTTATTACCGGTAAGTCGGATCATGATTTCTCGGCTTTAAAGCGGGCAAATTTCGCACTGTCAAGTGGAAAGTATGGCAGCAAATTCCAAGCACTTGACAAGCTTTAAGCATGGATTAAGAGGAAAAAAACTCTTGACGCATGGATGATTACGATGAGGCCAGTACCAATCTAAAGCCTTGCATGTACTTTAGGGGATTTCATTGTTCCTAGGATGCTGCCACACACACACACACACACACACATATCTTGTGTGCTGCTTAAGATTGCGTGATTCGTCCAATTTTTAAGCGGTCTACTTGGGTCGGGTGTAGCGCTCGTGCACTCGCACGCCTCCCTTTGCCCTCGCTTCCCCATTTTTTACGCCTATTTGCGTCTGCACGATCGTACAAATCTGCTTTGCATAATTCAATATAAGGGAGACGACAGTCCTCTATTTTTACGGTACAAGGACACTGACTTTTTTGTGCTTCCAGCTAAGCAGTGAAGAGCCGAACGGAGGAGCTAACGCCTCCACCTGGGAAGTTACCAGGTGCGTAACTTAGAGCTTATCGTTGACTGGGATTAGAAGACCCGAGAGATACACAATTGGCGGTGAGACATTGGCTAAGGCAAACAGGTGTCCCATTTTTCAGAAATGAGACATTTGATGAGTTGTTGGGCTGCTAATGATAATTGTGGATACAGAGAAACGATTACACCAAATTGAAGCTCTTTGAGGCGGAACGACTTCACGGTAACCACTTTTACCGCCTCGGTGAGTGCTTTGCAAGCCAAACGAAAGGTAGGATTCGGGTTTCGCTATTTGCATTGATGCAATCAGTGCATTCCTTTGCTTCCGTAACGCCTTCGACTTGCTTGTGAACACCTGCTTGGTAGCCTAGTGGCGCAAACTTTTGAGACGTCCACATTTTGCCCACTTCCATGCACGAAAGGGTTTCCTCTGTGCTCTAAACAAAGCCAGATGCGGACTGGAAATGCGATCGTTGCCTTCGGGATCGACAGTGCTGCACGAGCAGGACTTCAAGCTCAGAGGTATAAGTTTTTGGCTTAAGGTCATCAACTTATGGCGCTACTGGACGGAAGCACCGCTGCAAAAGGGTTGGTTTTTATGCCAGCAACCTTTGAGATCCACTCCAACTTGACTGACAGCAATTTTATTCTTTCATCTCCCATCCGTCCATTTTGGATCCATCTGTCCATGTTATCCCATATCCACCTCGTATCCCTCCAACTATCGCATACCCACGTATCCACTTACAAAGCTCAAGCAAAGTGGCCGGTATCTTCCATCCAACCTGAGGGTTGAGCAAGCCGGTTTCTGACTTTAGTCACAATTTCAAACTTTTTGTTCATTTTGCCTACAAAATGCGACCTTCTACTGCGGAGACCATCAACTCGCTTACAGGTTTTTGGGGGTTTCTCGAAACGCATGTTTCATCCCCCTCCATCCTGATTGGCTTTCGTTGATCCACTGATCGGTGCAAAGTGAAGGCCATTCAAAGTAGTGAACGCAAGTGGTATCCGAAGGCGATCCAATCCACCAGCCGGAAGGTGTCGATGCATGAACCCTACTCCTGGTCCCATCAGCATTCAGGGTCTCCTCCTTCCTTCCAGTTGTGAGTTAGAAGGTGCCCATATTTACACTCATACACAAGCCGCACTGCAAATCACCTTGACACAGCCTGTCGGAATGAAACCGGTCCACCAAAACGCGAACCAAGTGGAAGTAGAAAAAGTGCGAAAATTGACAGGAACCACCGCTCCATCTTGGCTGATACCCCCCTTCCAAACAATCAATGCGGGTGCATTTTCATGTTTACTTAGATGATCAGATTCCTTCCATTCGCCTTTTCCTTGACTGAGACGTCTGGTTAAAGGCATGGAAGAGAAAATTTGGGAATAATGGAGATTTCCTTAAGCGTAATTTTTACTTTGCATTTTACGAGAACGAAAGTGGTCCAAAGGGCTGGTGAAGCGATTGATGCTGAAAATGAGGGCGGTTAGGTGAAATGGCAAGAAATATTTCATTTTTCGTGGCTGTCGTAGGCTATGCACACAGCATTTAAGCTCCACTGACATCGGCAAGTTGTTGCCTTTTAAAGGCAGAAATTAATTTTGACCAATTTTACACGACAATTTAGGCGCAATCTGCAGAGTCGCAAGTCTCTTTTCAATGCGCAAAACCGTACCAAACCATGCCTGACCGCATTTGCTGCCTAAACTGTGGCAATACTACTTAAAATGATTTCATCCCCCAAGATTGCTTCGCTAACAGATTACGCTGACCAGGAGCTGTTGAATTAAGTATTCATTTTTTTGTAAAATTTTTGTGATTGTTTACTCAATCACATGCTATTGAATAAGCCTCCCGATCCGAGGGTCCGAAACCGCAGATGGAACATGACGACAGCTGACGCTGACCTACTTAGCCATGTTTTAACCGGCTCTCTCCTATAAGCGTCCGAGGGAAGGAATGCGGGAATTTTCAGTTACCAATTCTTACATTTTTAGCATATGGCCGATACTACTCAAAAGAAATTCATCGCTTAAATTCGCTTTGCCATTCCTTAAACGGTAGGCAATGGGTTTTGCTAACCTCTTGACCAACTAGTTGCCATTGGTCCTAACGGAGGATAAGGCCAATTCTGGATAAATTTGTGGCCTCTAACCATTCTAATAATAACAGATTGTCTCCCTTTAGCTGGACTTCTCAATTAAAGGCTCTGGAACCAGGAGAAGGGAATGAATAAATTGCAGGCGTTAATCTACTTAGGCAGAAATAATCAAATCTCTTCTTACAGGAAGTCAACTGTAATGTCGCCATTTGTAATACACACACTTGAAAGCTCTTCATCGCAAGGAAAATTTGTTTTACCTTACTGGCCGCCAAAGATATATGTTGTTCCTCCTCCGAGTTGCTTTGCTACCCTCTGTCTAACGAGCAGTCAGATTTCGGTAGCGTCGGGGATAATTAGAAGCAGTCACTTCCGAAGGAAGCGGACACGTATACCGTCCTTTTCGCTATGGAACTTAGGTGATTTTTTACCTACCCTTTTCGTACTACTCACTACAAACTGTCCACCTCTAACTAGCCTTTACAATATGAAGGTCTAAAGTGGGCTGAAGGTGGAAATGAAAGACAATAATAATATTGCAGGTGTTGATTTACCTGAGGGACAAATCAGCAATTGTTGGAAAGGCCAGAAGAAAGGTGCAATTTGAAGTGAATTTAAAAGTGTTTAATGGTCTTTGCTGCTGAAGTTAAGCAATTTAACTGTGTAGCCAATACTACTTAAAAGATTTCATGCTCCATGTTTGATTTACCACTCATTCGGCGACAAGCCATCAGCTTTCACCAACTTGGTGGCTGATCAGACGTCACAAGTTCGAAGGGGGGGAGAGGTACTAAACTGATCTCCATCTTATAAAACTTAGATGGTTTGCAACTCCTATCCATACTACGCACTACAGTCAAATGATCTGAAACGGATAGGAGGGACACAGTTTTAGCTTAAAATCCAACAGTAAACTATGGAGACCCTTATTAAATAAAAATAATTAAAAAAACAAGCCAAGAAATGAGAATATGCGTCTACTGGCACTTTAACGACCGAGATGCTCATCTATAAAGCATAAAGACGGAAAGGAGACGGAAGGAGGAAATGGTGGAGAACCGTAGTCTTCATTGTGCATGTAGGCATGGACTTACTTTCGGGGGGAAAGAAATGAGAGAGAGAGAGGGAGAGGAAGCAATTTCGGTACACCTGCGCTGATAAACGTGTGACCTTGCATCCGCCAAGGTTAAGCACAATCTTTACTTAGCTAAAAAAGGTCTACTTTTCCTCCTTCCACTTTCCGTGTCGATAGGGGAAAGAGGGTACCACAAAAATGCACAAAGGATTGGACAGTTGGAGGCGTGGCTGAAAGGCAAAATGATGATTCTCCGAGTCTGGAGATCTTTACAAGGCTTGATATGGACGCCTGTCCAGAATGGATTGAAGCAGTGAGTGATTCTTTGCGGCATGAAATGTTAGCTATCCATCAATCCACCTCTCTCATACCCACCTGATGATCTGGTTATCAGTTCCTTGTCCTTCCATCCATTCGTTGCCTATTCATCGGCCCATCCACTTCATATCGATCCATCCATCGCATACCCTTCCCGCATCCATCCTCCTTTCCATCTCTCCATCCGCCCGTCTCACATTCATCCATCTTTTTGACAACACCGAAGAAGCAGAAGAGATTTGCTAGATGACCTGACACCTGATGAATCGCAAATTGTACTGGACAATTCCTCCATTCCACTTACATCGATGGATGGAAGTAGTACCACTAGCTTGCAAATTTATCCACCCATTAGATGTCAACAGAATAAAGTGTCCTAGTGATTGGGAGGTAGTAAAGAAGAGCCATTCATGATGGGTAGATTCGTACGTGAAGAAGGGATGGAATCGGAGAACATGGCCTTCCATTTCAAGGGGACGGAGAAACGCGTACACTTACTAGATGGCACATTAAACACCACACAACTGTTTAACCGAAGGGCGACGGACGTAGCATCTTTTTTAAGAGAAAATCCAACTCATACTTAGAAGTCTTGGTCACAGTACTTGGAAGGCAGAGGCAGTTTCTCCACGACCATCAACCATTTGCTTATGCATGGACGGTGGATGAAGAAATGGATGAGGAGTAAAACAGGATTTAAGGTTGGAGGATTCACTTATGCAAGCAACGAGAGCCAAATTGTTGAAGAGGTGATTCTTCAGGGCCAAGTGAACGCCAATGAAATGACGGCGGAGCATCCTGCGGTGCCACATCTCATCTCCTATCTCACCTGACCCAATCGGCGCAGGCGGTAAGGAGTGGAGGAAGAAAAGGAGGAGAAAGAGGAGGAGGAGGAGCAGGAGACTGCATGGATCACATAATTGGGTTACACACGCGAACTCTGGAACTGATTTGGAGAGTAGTAGCATTTAATGGATTGGGAAAAGTTGAGCTTACCGTCATCCATTCCTTCCAAATAACTCGCCTTGTTGGGGCACCCACACCTCAGGCTAAAGCTTGCTAAACGTCAGTAAAGTTTGCATCACTGGCGCAATTGCAAAATCACCTCTTTTGTAATTTTGAGCGGTTATCCTTGTTGTGACAATGGCTCGGGGCAGATGAACGGTAGCTGGAGCTAGCACTGCGTCTGAATGAGGACATTAGGAAGACGTTTCACATTACAGCGGACAAGGGAAATATCATTACAGACAGTAGATCCAGCGTATGCTACGGCACTCCCCGTAAATTTTACTGCTCATGAAGCAGAGACTTCTTTCGTGTAGTGTAGGTTCTCGACCCCAACGCACAACTCTGTGCCCAGCCGATTACTGTCCACCACAACAAGACCCGAAGCCACAAAGACGCACTACCAGTCGGGCAGGCAAGTGAAGAACAAAGAGACTACTCGACAGCACAATAAAAGGTCATTTACAAGGGCAACACCGAGGTCAGTACTCAGAAGATTTGGCTGGTTGGCTTTCGGTTAAGGTCACATAGGTAGCCATATCGCCCTTAACGGGCTGCTCCGATCCTTTCTAGTTTATTAGTGTTTATGCCCTCTTTTGCCTCCAAGGAAGTCTCTGGGCGCTGCATTGGTTGCAGTGGAAAGCAAAAACTAACTAATCCATGTCGTTTGTGATAAACTGCAGTGGTGCGAAGGAGGTGTGTGCAAGGTACAGATGGGATAATCTCTTCCATCCCATGACAGGAGGACTAAGAACGACGTCTATCTTTAAGAAAAACTATCAACGGCTGAAGCAATATTAGCTGTGAGTCCCATAAAAAAGTTTTGTTCCGGAGATTCCCCTACCAAACCTGCACAAGGAGGTCGATGTTCTAACCTCGCCCAATGGACCCGTCGACGGTTGGCAAACCAAACGAAACTTCAGATCCATTCAAAATTGGCAAGAGGGATAAATGACGCTGTGACCAAGCCTCTAATCAGTTGTTCTAGAGCGTTGATGGCTGACTCGGTTATCTCGTGAGTGCTTCTTCCAGCACTGCTTGCGTTGTGATGGCAGGGAGAGTGCCGAGGACAATTTTGTTAAAGGGGAGAGGCGCTACTGTAATACTTTGTTTGGTCATTGAGCCTTGCCTGCTGCTCCACCGTTGGTTGAGTAGATGTATATCCTGCTCCAGTGTCTGTGCCTTCTTTTGCCTTCAAGGTTGTCTTGGCAAGTCAATACTCCAGAAGCGGAGCGATTCTCTTCCTAGCTTCTAGTGATGTCTTACCTACCAAATTTTTAGCTACCATAATAAGGATGCCTAAGGACATTTTATCCTTCTCTTATCAGGGTAGTAAAGGGAAGGAAGCGAAAAAGGAAGGACACCTTTTTCCAAGCACCACCGCTTTCCAACCCCAGCGATGTCTTGATAGAGCTGACATTGCATGGGACCAACTGAGATGGGCGGAGACAATGATGGTCTGTCACGACTTCCTTAAACCTCGTCCCCGCTAGTGTTACAAGCGAAAGTTCTGTTCCGTGTGCAGTTTTGTCACACTTAAATAGTTACAATCCTGATGATTGGCTGACTTTTAGAGAAAGTTTTGGAATAATTGCAATTACCGCTCCCGTCGAGGACCTCCCGATAAGTCGGTGTAGCATGGAGGCACTTTAAATGCACCAATATCCACAGGAAGATCGAGGACAAGTAAAAAACCATGGGGATGCGAAAACGAAGCCACTCAAGGCTTCCAGCAATCGGGTTGCCGATGCACTGCTCACATTCACGCCGTATCCCCGTTGTGGCCACATCTGTCGGCAATAAAGCCTTTCTTACTGAGGGTTGGACCCTGACTTTAATGAGCTCAATGACATCCTATGCGGTCAATAGACTTAAGTCGGTTAAGCTCCATTCAAGCAGTTGAGGGTTTGGCCCACACCACCTGTAGGCCGGAAGTGTCAATCCGTTGACTCTACCACCAACAGTCGCAGTTGGTGGAGAAGCTTCGTGTAAAAGAATGCAGTAGACAGGCCTCTTTGTGGAAACTCCACCTCTGCCAACAGCTCCGGTGGCAGAATTAACCAAAATAGCAGATGTTAGAGCAGTAATTTCCACCGAAAAGTTCGCCAAAATGCTGTAACCCTTACAAGTCTTGCAGAATCTGAAAGGAAGTTCTTCCTCCGCTTTCACAGCTTGGCTAATTTGGAGAGGAAGCACAACTTTGTGAAGCAGCATTATTTAAGCATAAACGATGCGTTAGCGATAACACACAACACATGTCAATCATCTTTTCGTTAAACATTTTTAGCCAAAAAAAGACTGAAGAAGAAAGCTCAGGCACTTCTTAACTCACATCATAGGCCGTCTATATGGGACGGCCTCGAATGCCCTGTAGGACAGAGAAGGCCGCACTCTCAGTAAGCAGCTCGTGCCAAACTGGGTTGGCGAGTAGTAGATGCCTCTCAATTGGCCGATTCTTACCTACGGTTCGGGAGTAAGCATCGCCTCCACTCTACAGAACTGTGATTTTATTTGAATGGTGTATCGCAGACACAAGTAATCAGCAAGGCCCATCCACACGTTCACCCGACCATCCATCCGACGTCATTTGGCGAGCCCTTCCATGTGGCAGCTGTCTACAGCCCAAGACAAACGCAACTGTTTTACCTCTTGCAGCTCTCAGGCATTCGGGAAGATCTCGGAGCACAAGCTTTTACTCCAAACTAATCAAAATCACCCTCGAGTAGATTTTATTGCATTGGCGGCTTCATTGCGATTGCAAAACTCTCACCTACCCAAGTAAGAAATGCGGCCTTCAAGTGGAAGGATTCACAAGTCTGTCAGGATCTCCTTTCATTCTAATTCGATTTACATGCCTAGCTTCGTTATGCAACAAAAGTACGGCAAACCTTGAGACTACGTTATAGTTGGCTTTCCAGAGTTATGCCGCAAAGAACAAATTTCTTGAAGACCAGTGGATTAACAAGTCCGTCACCGAGGATGCTCAAGGTATACAGCAGATTCTGGGCAACAATGTGGAAAAATGCTTTAAATAAAAGCAATTTTAACCCTCACTGGGCGACACGACTAAGTGACGCTGCCAGTGAACGTTCCATCATCGCCTCGCCCTTAACATTGTTCCAAGGAAACCAGATTGTCGAAGCTCGTTCTCGGTCCCCTTTTACTTTGACTTGGCTTGCTTAAACAATGCAACCGACATAACCGTTTAGCTGTCAGAGTGATGTGTACCTTCACCGGATGTCTCCCAACACCTGCTACGCACAGCCTCCTAAATATTTCCTCAAGTGATTGGATCACCGCCCTTTCAAGGAATAGCAAGAAATATGTGCGAAATTCTAATCTTGAAGAAGTTTGTTTTTATGCTATTTCTCGCCTTCTCCTTATTACTACTTCCGTCCGTTTTTAAGGCTTTTTTGCCACAAAGATCTAATTACGACGACGAGGGCAGGAAGTGTGGAGGTAGAGCAACGAGGAGGCTATTTTTAAAGTGTTGGAGTCCTTTGACTGCGGTAACAACGAAGGGATCAACTGTAGTTTTGAGATCTTACAGGGTGGATTTTTTAAGGTGTGCGGTGCTTCACTTCATCTCCTTGAGGAATTTGGAGTTACCTTAGCTTGTACGAGGACTGGCCGGTTGAATGTAAACCAAAGGAAGAGGTAGAGAATATGAACTCGCTCTGAGTGGTTTTTTATCGGCCTCGGTGCACCCGACATCACTCAGAGATCAAAAAAGAAAGTCGGAAATTGCTTTCTTACTCAAAACAGGGCTCATGGTGTTTGATGGGTTAATCAAACATGGAACTGTTTTACAGAACCAGCAATCTGCGGTTTATTCTCTGTTACTAATTTTGCTCTAAAGAGCACTTTATTAGGTTTTGGAGGCAACAACAGACATCAGCACTAACCAAAGACTACGAATACTGATGAATTTGCGCCAGTTAACCACATTATTTATTCCTCACAACGTCATTAAAGCTAGCTTTAAACAGAGTCAAATAAGCTGTCGAGGCAACAGATGCATATAAGACTCCTTACTAGTTCAACGGCCCTTAAAATCCCTATTAAATATCCGGCACGGTTTTGCAACAAACAATCAACTGAAGCAAGAAACTTCTTTAATTTGAACATTTAAAATCTTTGGCCTCGACTTTTACAACTTGGCAACCGCACACAATTCGTGCACTAATCAGCCAATAAAGTCCAGTTAATTTTGATTATCCAGATCGCCATTTATGCCACATTAATTAGTTTGTTTATCAAGTGGGGATTGCGTTTCATCTGGACAGGGGCACAACACATGCACAGTGCGTCAGTACTGCCTTGACCAATCAAAATTTACCTCTGCTTTGATTGGCCACTGCTGTTTTTTGACAAAACATGCGCCTGACTCTCACATTATGAGTGGGTTTGTTGTCAATTGCCGTGATTTGCCCCCAAAGCACTTGGAATTACTATTCTACCGCGGTAGGTTGTAAAATTCAATTTGAAGTGCTTTGTACTTTCGTGTTGATGCATCGCTGTATCGGGCAATTTTGTTCATCTCTTCCCATCTAGGCAACCATTAAAGTTGTTTACCTTCCTGCGTAGTACTAGTATTTATTTAGGCTTATTTAGTGAGAACATTTATGTGTGATCACAAATACACACGCATTTTGGAATAGGCGACTTGTATAACTCAAATGCAGCCTTATGTAGGGCGGTGAGAAGGATTAAATTTTTAAGACCCCATTTTGTCGACATTAAAGACGGTCTCAGTGACAAGCTAGTGGTCTGGGATGTTTTATGGGGTAGTGCTACCCAAGGTAAACATTAGTAGCTTGGTTAAGGCAAAACCTACGCGACTTCGCCTGATCGAAGGGCAACTTTGTGGACGAGATATCACGCATTCAGATCACTTCAAAGTGCGAGGCAAAGGGGCGCAATTTTGGCTGCCATATTATTTAATTTAAAAAGAATTAGCCTTTTTATGCTGCTCTCCAAAATTATCTAAATTTAGGATCAAAAGTGTACATCAAAAGGTTGCCTCTCAAATAGGGCCAAATTTGCCCACTAAGTCGAGGTCCCACTAGCCTAACTTTGTTAGGCGAAATATCCAGTTCTTTTTGCCTCTTAATGTACTGCCAACTTGTGGCTTCGCAGCTCAGACGCCCCATTCGGCTTGGCTTGTAGGTTTGCATTTGGCGCCGATAAATACTGTGGTGCTTTTTGACTTGTGAATCACTTTATTTCCTCCGTAAAGCGATGAGAATCGCTTTTTGGAAAAATTTTTTAAATATTTAACAAATTTTTCGGCTAAAAAGGGGAAGGGAAGGAAGTCATGATGGTTTAGTGCCTCGGTCTCCATAATTGATGTGGCCTCCAAATTAGCATTAAGTGGGCATTGGGGTTGGTGGGCTGTCAGGCTCTGGCTGACCTGCAAGTGACAATACGTGTCCTCAAATTGCCTCGCTTTGATGGTGTTCAAAGTGGATTGAACCAAGTCGCTTCCCCTCCTGTCTTAAAAGTACACGCCTTTAATGCTCTGCCTCCTTTCATTCTCACACACTGGTAGCACTCCAGAAGGTTCTTTTGTTGAAAAAGTAGTCTGGATTTTTTTCAATTTCGGTGGTAAAATGGATCACTGACAAGTGTCTTGAGGCCATTAATTGGTCACTTAAAAAAAGGGTGTTCCATGGCCAACCGGCGACGGGTCATTCACTTGGACCAATGGGGTCTGGGCTTAACCTGGACGACCTCAAAGTGGTGCGCTAGAATGCCACAAATGAATAAGTCTACGTGTCAAAACTACAGCTTGTAAAAGGTCTCTTTTAGATTGCAACTTCCCACTCCATCATTCAGGAGCTTCTGTTGTACAGGCCAAAGTGGAAAGCATCAGACCCCAACCGGAGCATCATTAATAATTGGACTGAATGTTTTAGTTGAAGATCTTTCGATTGCAGAGAGGGATTAAAGGCGCCATTCTGGCAGATGTTTAAAAGTTTATTTACTTAAGCACATTGCTAAGAAATGGAGGAAAAAAAACAAAGCAAGTTGGCATGTATGTACGTGACTAGATTTTTGCGCTGAAAAGAAAGAAAATATTTTGTCCACTATAGGTCACCGATTTCAACACTTTCCCCGCTTACTAATAGGGTGAAGGTTAACTTTGATAAATTTATCCCTTTTTCATTAAGCGACCATTATGATCGGTGCGCCTAAACGGCTACAGAGAAGTCACAACTTTGTGAATTAAGATCACTACAGGCAAGAATGCACAAAAAGAAAGAGTAGTTTGGAATGGTACTTTGTTGGTAATTTGGGCCGCAAGTCAGAGTCACAAGCCGGAGACCCGAGTTAACCAGTATTAAGTGGGCTTCCGCCTATTAAGCTCAATCAGTTCCAACACTATTTTGGAGCAACCGCAATATAACCAAAAATAATTTTTGCACGAAGTCTCAAAGTTTTCTAAAACAATGTCACTGTTGGACAAAACGCAAGCCACCAATTATAACCCCGACAGCTGCTTAACCAATAGAAATGACCTGTCCAGGGGCGTGTAACCAATCAGCTGCAAGAACATCTGATAGACTTCAAACAATTGGCTGTCTTAAATACTTAAACATTAGCATTATCATCTGCTGTTCTATAGGTCTAAACGTTGCTTACGATAGTCGTTTTCTCATACATGACCTCGAAGTCTGAATAATCGTCGTTAGTTTAGTGGGTTTCATGTGGGGGGCGTCTATGCTAGCATCCGCCAGAGGAAATAAGAATCAACTGAAGCTCTATTAGCAAAACTTTTGTTTTGTTTAACGACCTCTTTCAATAACGTAATTATCTCCTTTTTAAAGTGAGCTATTCATCTCCGATTATTTTCTGAGTCCCGAAGCCCACAAATCAGGAAAATATCAGTCAGAAGCCTAAAGCCGTAATCCCGCTCCTTTTTGATTGACCGAGGTACCCCGCAAACACTAAATAAAGGGCTAAGTTTGCTGTAGCTCTTTTGTATTGCCAAGGAACTGCTAAGAAAGAGGGTCCTAAACATGCTACGCTGTTATTAACCCGGGAGCGTCTTCTCATAAACAAATTTGCCTTGTGCAATTTAAGGAGACACACCACCTCCTATTTTCCTCAATCATAAGCTTAAATTGGAGTAGGCAAGGAACGGACAAATAACATTTCATTCCCTGTTTGGCATTTAGCCACGGTACTATCCCAAGAGTTGTTGACAAAGTGCAAGGGGAAAATGCTGCTCCGTGACAAATCACTGACATGCAAAAGCCATAAAACGTTAATTATTGCTTATTAGGGCACATTAATTTTTTCCGAAAGGAATAAACAAAAAATTGAGGCGGAATTAGTGTGGGTATGACCAAGTGCTTCTCAGATTTGGCCGCAGTGCCGTGGCGAGATGGTAAGTGCGGAATGACGCCTCATGGCTGTTCGACTAACTGGTCTGAGGTACGACAAAGGGTTGAGGGGCCTGAGGCCATGATAAGGGCTGAGGACCTGAGGACAGTTGCACGGTGGATGAGATTCTCAAGTAGAGCCGTTTATTCCTCCACTTGGCCTCCACTCCTCCTTCAAAGCGTTTTCATCGGTCCCTCCCGCATCTATCCGGCCATCATCCTCGCGGGCCCATGTCTAAAATCGTTGTAAGGATTTGGTTAATTAATATTCAGAATGCCACTCCATTAATTCGAGAGCGCAGTCTCGTTTCAGTGGATGATTTATTACCAGGGCTTTGGATAAGCCACATGGAAGACCTGCACTGGGGCAAAAATAGACGCCAGCAATTTGGGGATTTATTCATCCGGTAGGCGACAATTCAAGAGGCAGGGGCCAGACTAGAGAACTCTCGGCTGCCAAAGGTCCTCAATTCACCAGCAAATTGTCAATTTGAGCAATCGTTTGAATGGGTGTTGCCAAGAGCCTCCCTTCATCGCCCATCATACAAACTTAGGCCTTCTAGGTCGCCACCGTCGGTTGGCCTTGTGTGTGTTTGTGTTTTATCAACGATCATGGTGGTGGTTCTGTGGCCCAGAAAGCAACTTCTGCATATTTTTTTGCCTTCCATAGATGCGGCTTTGAAGAGTCCAATGCCATCGGATGAGCCACAACCACCTCTACCAATGGCATAATGCAGACCTATCACTATCGTCGCACCAAGTTCCATCATCCTCATCAACATCATCTCCTATTCATCCACCTACTCCTCCTTCCAATGCTGTGTTTGACGACCACAGCTGCCACCTCTATTAGTGGTGCTTCAACTGAGCTATTGCAGTTGCAGGGTCCACGAAACACCTCAGTAGAGCGTGGAGCCACGGCACGACTTCGGTGTCACCTTCTGGTTGCTGCGACGACGACCACAACACCCTCCCAATCCACTCATTCCGCCTCTACCCTTCGGTTTATTCCCTGGCGAGCGTCAGCTAATCAACGCATCAGTGTTCAATGGAATATTGATGGATTTGGTTTCACTAATGAGAGTCTTGTGGAGAGCTACGGGGAACGGTACTTCATGCCTGGACCACTCAATGAAGGTGAGCATTTGAGTGGATGCCTCTTCAAGCTAGACTGACGCGAGTTTTTTCACCACCTTTGAGAATTGCGCTTAAAGATCCTCACTTTTGGTCAGGTTTTTTGAAAAAACGAAATCTTTTGCGAGTTGAGATTGCTTACAAATGAACAAAAACGAGCCCGCTTTGTATGCCATTTACAATTGACCGGAGAACGGAACCATATTTACGTAAAAGTGAAGGAATTAAAGGACTGTTGGGCGTGGTTTTACTCCCTCACCAACTTCGCAGACAGCTCGTTTACTACTTGCGTCACACATACGTGTCATTCTAATCTTGTTGTTTTGTCCTCTCTTTAAGGGGCAGTTTGCTTTGCCAGGAAGAGAAATTGATGGCACCTAGTGATTGATTAGGCTCAGGGCCGGGCCCGGCTCACGGAGTGGATTGGGTTCCACGTTCACTCATACTGCTGTGGAATGCGGTGTCGCCTAAAATAATTCGTGCTCTCTCCTTTTCGCATATGCAGTGATGAATGACTAAAGTGTTTAAGAAGAGCTCAGTTTTCTCACACAATAGAGGGATTTGTCGCGCTCTTATCTGCCTAGCAAATTCTCCGAGCATAGGCTATTCTCCATCTCAGGCTTCTACCCTATTTGGCACTGTTCACTGCACTACAGCCCGACCTTATGCCTTCGCCCTGAATGCTAACAGACCCATTTTACTCGCCCAGTGGAACACTTTTACCCTCTTTCTGTCTCACCGCCTGCATTCTACTGATCTGGCTGGGGCTATAACAGTTGATGCTTGCCTCTCATCAAAATCATTCCCTTAAGTTTATTCTCCCTACCTAAATACACCCGTGGCGCCCTCACTTCCATGCAACAATACAAAGGGTGATTAACGATTGCCAATCATAGTTGACTTGCTATTGAGATACCATGTAAGTACAGCCAACGAGACTGGTGCATACGAGCTCCTTGGAGAGGGGTTGGAGAAGGCCTTCACTGGTGGTGGAGGTCTGGGCATCACTCACAGGGCGAAGAAAGATGACATGCTAATTTTGGGTCTCATGATTAACCTTATCTGGGTAATCCTTAGATTTGCTAGCCTCCCAAGAGTTCGATTTGGCCGTTCCATAAGCCGGCCTCCACTTTAAGTCTCATGCAAAGTGGTGTTTACAGTTTCTGCACCCATATTTGCAGTTTGATACCGCCACTGGAACTGTTGCTACTTGATACCTCACCACTTTGTCTCGAACAGTGCAAATACCAATCAAGTAGCTTTACTGCTTTGATTTTTTTGGCCATCCGACCTGCGTTGTTGCCACATTTTATGGCAATTCTTCTTTCGCCATACCATTCCGTTCTGTGTAAATACCCCATTCTTCATTCCCATTCGTAGAATTGTAAGCTTCCAAGACCATGTTGTGGCTTTTGACAGTCCCTTTTAGCACTGTATGCAACGATGTGAGTCAAAATTCCTCCCAATCCTTGATCTAAGTGTTCTATTTTCATATGATCTGCACGACTTTGGTTTAATAGGACAAAAAGTTGCTACAACAACAGCCTCAAAAAGCAATTTCCATCGTAAGACAAATCTGTTTACCAGATTCTGTTTTGTGCAGGCTTAGAGGGGAGGAGCAACTACTGAAATCCTGCAATGAGTAGCGAGAATCTCCAGTTCTTAGCTGGATGGACGAAGTGGGTGTAATGAAAAATAAGGGACAAAAAAAGTCGTTTCTTTTTTGATAATGTCACAGATTTGTGGCAACTTTTTTGCCACTCTCTAATATACTCTAGATATATGATTTTTTTTTCTACTCAGAGGCAAAATAAATGAATTGCTCAATGGTAGCCTGTCCAGGTGGAAAAATTCGCATGACAAAGAATGCATTGCTATAAAAATATGTATCGCTGCCACTTTTTCACATATTTTAGTATAGAAAAGTAAAATATTGCCATTAGATTGTAAAGTATTTTGCATAGTAAGTGGTAACCGCGTTGGGGCGATAGGTACACGAGTTTCTGGTCAAGTATGGGTCGCACCAGGACGAGTTGTGGAGTACTACTTCACTTCCTCACTTCTCTAACCGCACAGATTTGGAAAGAAATGCAATGGTATGACGAGTGAGTTGTAAAGGTTCCTTATTTTATGAGTAGGTTCAACATTTACTCTCATTTCCCCCCCCTCCTCCTCCTCCTCCTCCTTCTCTGCTATCGCGATGATAAATGAAATCCGTCCGGTTGCATGATTGAGATACGTGCTAATGCCTTCTTGTCCGCAAAATGTTCATACCTTATTTTCTTATCTATTATTTCCTTATTTTTAACTTAGTACAGCTGTAATTGGTTGTTTTATGCTCCCTTTTTAAAGACTGGCCAAGATGAAAGTATGGCATTTGGAATAAGCCTGAAGGCTCGGTGAAAATCTCTCTATCTCTCCCTCTTTCTCTGCTGGAGAAGGAGGGGATTAGTTGGAGGAGGGATTCTCACCCACTGCCTCCCTCTCAAATGGAAGAGAGGACTGAGCTGATCCGCTTGGTCAGCCCTAAAACCTCTTTATTCATAATTTGTCTCCATGGAGGGAGTTGTCACAATTTATAGTGTATTTTAAAGTTCTAAAGAGGCTGACAAGAGTTGCCACTTGGTCGAACAACTTTAGTGCCAACAAAACAAATGCACTGGATGATGCGTTTTACCCTCTGCCAACTTTTGTTTCTTTCTCATGGTTCATGACCGTTAGCGTACCACATTTACATAATTATTCAGTTCTGTGCACCCACCTTTTGGTCATTCATCACCTTGAAAAGGGATTTAATGGTGGAAATCACGCTGTGGTGGTCCAAGAAGGAGGCATCGCATCGCCTTGACCGCGCTACCTACGATAATGATGCGACTGAAAGGAGGGAAGACGTGCTCCTGTCAGTCACTCAAGTCGAAACCAATGATACCACAGATGTTGGTGCTGTGGACAAGCAAAATGACGTCAAGATGATAGCAGACTGAAGATCTCTCGGTCCAGATGCCTCTGAACGCCCTGCGGTCACTCTTCCACACTCTCCATCACTAAGCGGTCGAGGCTGCAATAGTAAACCATGCATCAGAGGAGGCATTCCCAATGGATCCGGTGAATTCGCATTTACAAGCAAGTGGCGACGTGGCCAAAAGCAGAACCTCCTTTTCAACTGTCACGTCCTCACGTCACTTTGCGCCTACTTTAGCGCCACTCACTCACCTACCTCGATTTCATTCACCCACTGACAGCTCAAAGGAGGTATTCGCGCTAAAAAAGGAGCGCCAGAGGATTATATCCGAAGCAAACTACCTCCACGTAGACCTGGGTAGATGGCATTTCTAGCTCTAATTGCTTTACACTACAGAATTTGAGGAGCTAAAATGACTACCTCGCCACAGATGTGACTTTGACAAGCCCTCTCTGTTGAGAGTCCGTGCCGATTCAAGTATGCATAACAAATGTCATCCTCTCGGGATGCTATGGTAGGGAGATCTGACAACAGCATCGAGCTTGTCATTTCTGCCTACAGATTGCATTAATTTAAACATTGTTTGCAACTCAATGAATCCCAGTGTGTTCACTTGACACGCCCTGACAATAGGGGGGGGGGTAGAGAGGAGTAATCAAGATGTGCTTGACGATGTGATTATGGAAGGAAAGAAGGAAAGAATTTAATGCCGTCTTAATGAGCAGTCCGTGAGTTGCTTTGCATCACCACGACAGCCTCCAACTCCTTTCCTTGTCGCCTAAAGCTTCGCTTTTCTGGCGTACAAAAAGACGATAAGGTTGGGAGTGGCTTTTTGGAAGGGGAACAAATGAGGAGGAGGAGGAGGAGGAGGAGGAGGAGGAGGAGGAGGAGGAGGAGGTGAAGGGGCAGACCCGAATCAGTGATAAAACTGTTACACGGAGATCGGTTGCGTGATTGGGGATATTAGTCGACCATCCTGTGCACGATTCGCATTTCCTCCTAACCCTACAACGCAATAATGTGGAGAGCGAAAAAAAGGCCCAGAATTTTTTAACTAATGGTTGATTTGTGAAGAGAGGAAAAAAATGATGAAGGGGAGAAAATGAAGTCAAGATGAGGCCGATTGTCATTGCCGATGCCTTTTCCTCCTCCTCCTTCTTGAGGCAATCAACAACTCGCTTTCCACATGAGGGAAGAGAATTTTGGGGAGTCGTGTACTCCTCATCCTTGTTGATGCCATCGAAGCGGTGCTTATGATTTGGATCTCAAAATGGGCTAAATTTTGCCTAAATTTATTTGCAAATAGGCAAAAAAAGGAGTTCTTCCCTACTTAGTACCATTCTACTCTCCTTCGCTTTATGAGGAGATGTGACATTTGCATGATGGCGGAGGCCGACGGGACCTGTCCGACAAATCCTCAAATTTTTTCTGTCTGACGGAAGAGTTGGCTGTCAGATTGACAACTTTGTTCCTTCACCTCGGTTTTATCAGGAGGGAGGGGGAGGGGGTTCTTTTCGTAATCCTGTGTCACTGCATCTATGGTGGGGGGGTGGGGAAGGAGCCCTCCCCTCCTCCCCTCAAAACACTAAATTGATGTTAGAATTCCTTGCCTTGTCTAGATCCTCCGTCAAAAAATTGTACCTTTCCCCGTCTCTACCTCGCTCACACCAACAAGTCTTGACATTTTGGCCCAGCTCCTGGCTCTAGCTGCGTTCTGCCTCTCGCCCCCCCGGTCTCCTTCGTACTGTCTGAATGCTTGAAGTTGGGTTAGCACAGTCCATCAGCCGCACGAATTAGTGTTTTGTTCCACTGGATCTGCCTCCTCCGTCATGTCCCATTAGAAACTTTTTCGTCTGTGACTTTTACCCCTCCGGAGCACTTTGCTTTGAGGCAGTAACTCGGTTCCACTGACATCCAAATACCTCCTCTGGGCGGCTGGAAAGGCTATCACGAGGGCATTCGGTGGAGTGTCATCATCAGAGCGTGGAAGACACTTTATGACACCCTTCTCAAGTGGTCCTGCACCAACGCAGTGGAAATTGGGGGGGGAGAGGAGAGTGTGATTGCATTGTTATGGTGCGAATATGCACGAGTGTGTACACCGCCTGTGGTGGAGTATTCCGCTCTCCCATCATCATGCTTCAAATAAAACCTGATGTCCACATGAGTGCTCCATTCTAGATTCTTGCCTCTCTACTGTACGTGGGCAGGGAACAAACAAGTAGCCTTGCCAATTGTCTTTGGGTATTGCTAGGATGGAGCAAAGGAGTAGGGAGCCATTTACTAGATGGAGAATCGCTCGCACCTTGCTTCCAGTAGTAATGAGGTCTTTCTTTTTGAAGGAATCTTTTGATCTCATCCAAAGTCAATTTATTGAATTCCTCGACTTTGAGATGACCAAATTTTTATTTATTCTGCGAACCCTGTCCCAAACATCAATCTCACACAACCACTTCAGATCAGTTCTTTCCACCCAACTCCTTCCGGTTGTGGGGGGAATTTCACTCCACCTGCCCAATCCGAAATCAGTCGTTCATCGCATTTGCCCATCCATCCCCTCAGCAATCATCGCTCTGTCCATTTAGTATCCATTTCTGTGCTCAGTGTTCATCACTCCATCCATCCGTTCTATCCGCCCATTCCATCCATCCATCGATTCTGTATTAATCCACCCAAAAGTATTCAAGTCTTCATCCACCCGTTCTACCTGATTGCTTCCATCCATTAACTCATCCTGTCGTCCTTTCATCCGCCCATCTCTTTTTGTCCCCCCCTTTTTTCGAAATACCCATTAACCCGCTGTAAAAGGGCATTTCCAGGGATTTAAGTGTCTTTTTTGGTACCCTTCTCCGTTCTCTCGTTGATCCAGACATGGATCTTTCAAGTTTTGTTCCCTTACACCTTCTCTCACGTCAGTTTGGAATGAATCCTTTAAAGCACCTGTGCGAGTTTAAGAAATGTGGAAGATCTCCATCCTTCCAACTTCATCATAGCGGTAGCTGTTTGGATTCAAAAGCACTGAAGTCCAACCTGAAAGGCCTAGAATGCACAACGCGGAGAAGGGCTCTGGCATTGTGGAACATTGTTAAAATGTCTCGCTATTTTTGCCAAAGTAAATCTACTGACAGGCCAAAATGCCAATGTTTCATGGTCCCAATGACGATGATAATGATGATGATGATGATGATGATGATGATGATGATGGAATTTTCCTGTTTGTTTTCTTTCCAGGCGTATTTGATCTGTTTGTGTACAAAGTCAGGAATTCCGACCAAACCTCCTTCAGCTGCCAAGTGACAATTCAAACCTTTCGACTGCTTCAACCTGCTCGAGTGAAGACTCTCACCAGTTCCACTGTTTTCCTTACTATTTACAGTAAGTCCTTAGAACCACCCTTTTGTTATCCAGGCTACCGACCGGAGCATCGTGTGTCAGTTTACCTCTCCCTCGTCTCCCTCAAAACCATGACTGAATCAGTTAGGATTTTGACTAGTCTACCCTGCAAACGGGGTCCAGGGTGTGAAAGCTGTCCCAGAAGGTGAAACAGTAGACCAGAGTCCTACCTTAAACACTATATTTCTGGTGAGAAATAAGCCAAACTCGGAAAAAATAACTAATTAATAGACCTTCCTCTCTCACTAATGAAGAGGAACTTGTCATCGTTGTCACGGTGTTTGGAGATTAACTCAACACGCAACGTTTGGCAGCGTCAAATAATACGAGTGATGACGAAGCGATTTGTGAACGTCAATGTCAGGCAGGAATGGGAAGTCGTGGAGACTACTAAAAATAAGGACCAAAACGTATGGAATGACTGGCTTTAGATGCAATATAGCTCTTTAATATTACACATGCGTACGTCCTTCGGTCCTAAAAGCATTCTTTTCTTGGCATGTAGACAGCTTTAAGGGTGGAACTGGCGTTTAAATCTGTCTAAGAAATAAGATACAACTAGGCAGGGAATAGTACTTTTACACGCTTTTAAGTAGTATATTCGAAATGGGAGGAGGCTTATACCTAGTCCAAGTGGTAGAAGGATGTAATTTTTTGCGACTGCGAGCTACATCTCTTAGGGACTCACACGGAGTTTTAGAGACATTCTGCGACCAAGGAGTGGATCTCGTATTTCGAAGGGAGCCAAATTATGAGTCAATGGAGGGACTGTAGGCATGGATGAGGGTCCAGGTTATCAAGAGGCTGAGGAGTCAGAAAAGTTTAGTTAACTAGTCACTTCAGCACCAAATTCTACTCAAAACTGCTGCATAAATTAATTTTAGGTCCCCCAGAGAGACTTCTGCTCAGACGGATTCCCCTTCCCGCTGCTTCCAAACACCTCCAAGATGGCAATATCAATCTTCAATCGGACAATCCATCGCTAGCTGATGTTCACACATTCCAGAGTTTCGAAAAACCCCTCTCTCCTCCTCGACCCGCCACCCACCGACTTCAACATTCCGCGGCACTGGTTAACTCAATGGAGGCTACCATCCAACAGAGAGATGAGATTTGGGCCCTGGAGGGTCAGCAAATTGCCCTAGAATGCATCGCATCGCCCAGTTTTCCAGCCTCCAAATTAATGTGGATCCTATCACCGGTTGCAGAGGTGGAGGAGGATTTGTCCCTTCAACCCACTTTCGATTTCGAAGACTTTTCAAAGAGAAGTCGAAGCCTTCAACGTGAACGCAAGTATCCAAAATGGCGATTTGTCTTCGATGCAAGGGAAGGTGTCGGATTGGGCTTCCGAGTGGAAAACAAGGAGGCTGAGGATTCCACCAGTGGATTGTAAGTTGTCCTAATGGTAATTAAAGCAAATATAGGGCGTTTTTTCTTACAAAAGGAGTACTTCTCTAATTCAAATTAGGGAATTAAAATGCCAGTTTCCAAGGTGGACCATTTTGCGCTGCCTCTCTCACATCGCTGTGGAGGAGGCTCATGTCTTGTTTACCATCATTGCATAAATCACCGTCTGGTTCTCCTCGATGAAATCAAGTACAAGGATTTTATTTCTCCCCTATTTTTGCCGCATTTTTCACTTCAGCAACTCCCGCGGGCTCGTGGAAACCAATCTGTGGGTAATCAGACAGCAGAGACTCTGAGGGCGACACATGACTGATTCCACTTTTTTTCTTCGTGAAATAACATCTCATTTTTTAATTTGCTCTAGAAGAGGTGTCCCCTTCTGTTGACACTGATCTTCCCAGCTTCGACAGGTGCATTGGATATCTCCCGAGAGAGGTCAGGGTTCACGGGTAATCTGAAAGTGAATAAGGCCTTTCTCGGGTACTTTGGAAGTCCTCAGCAGCTCCTTGCTTATGTTCTTCCCTTACCGCCGGTGTGTGGAGGGACAGGATTACGGCTATCGAGAATGCCACAATTTCAAGGCCTTTTTTGAGACGTAAAAAGGGTTTTTTTTGCCTGAAGTGAGGGCAACTTTGAAACGGCGCGAAAATGGATGAGATTGAGGCACCGAGGGCGGGTGGATGGGGAGAGGGGGCGAGCAGGAAGGACGTCTTTCAAGTTATTATAAAAAGGAAACGGGAGATTAAGACTCACAAAAACAAACACTTTTGCGTCCATTTCCTCCTAAGAAGACGAAAAATGCATTTTCAGTCTCAGTCCCTTTTGTTTGGATTATCTTCTCTCTTCTCAATAGGCAGGGACTGCAGACTAATACTACACTCTTCTGGAAGGCGAAGTGAGACTGTCGTATTTGAAGAAGAATTTAGCTTTTGTTTCATGCTCAGCTTACGACTTTGGTGTTAACCTCGTCGGCCTCGGTGTGAATTGCCTTTGAATGCGTAGGCTGATTGGTGGGCATGTTGACAGCACTCTAAACGGGTTACGCTGCTTCCACGGAGGAAGGAGCCCGCCCACTTCGTCTCGAGAGTTGTACCACCTTAACGCTCCTCATCCCTATGGTCTCTCCATTGCTATCCTGATGGGTGGTCTCCACAAGTGTCACCTATGGTGGTCTCCCTCACCTCCCTGGCTAATCAGGCAGACCCGTTTTCGGTTGAGCTCGGGATCGTGGATTATGGAGGTGGTATTTTTTTGCTAATGATACGACTTTTATCACCTTGACTAAGTCCTTGCGTCGTGAAAGATGAAACTTTGGATGTGCACTCCACGAGCCGGGTAGGAGACTATCTCTTCATGGCTGTTCTGGCTCTTCCTCGTCTCTGCACGATATTGTGACCTTCTCTTTGGCTTTCCATGAATGACAACTTTGAGTATCACCCTCAGCCCCTCCCAGAGTTCAACATCTACATGACTATGTATTATTGCAAGGATGCACAAAAAAGGCAAGGCAGCTGCACAGATGTTTTAAACATTTATGGAAAAGCTTCTCTATCGACAGAAGCATTATTAATGAACGCATGCGCTGAACGCGGTGAGACGTAGGTGAGGTGGACTTCCGACATGCTGTCAAAATCTTAATGAGAGTTGAGCCGATTTTTCAATTTGTCATTTGTGCATTAAGGAGCCGGAGTCGTTAAACGAGGCCAATTAAATCATTGAATATACTACCTATTATGTTAATTAGTAGTAGTGATGAATAAATAAAAATGCAAAGGATAAATACTTTGGACTACTTTGTCCTATTGGTCCCATTTGAATTCCTCTTTTTAGAAACAAAGGTGAATAGTTTGGATTAAGAAAATGTGTATTTAGTTGACAGGTGACGCCATGGTGAAAGGCATTAAAGGCGGACTGATGTATGTGAGGTAACCCACCTAGCAGGCCTGTCAAATAAAAGGTAAATAAACACTTAGGAGATGTTACTTTTTTTCCAGAACTTTATGATCATGTTACAGGGCCACTAAGTAGCTCCATTGGAATGTGACATGGTTTTCGGCTTCGCCTTGACTTTAAAATAAAATTGTGCACATTCGTTGACCTTTGTTGTCACATTTATGACTTAAAAAAGCTAAAGGCCACAAATGGCCTAGGGACAATTCCAACATCCTTGGTAGATGTCCATTATCACAGACTTAATACAAGCAGTTGGAGCGCCCACCTTTGCTGTCTTGTGAAGAAGCACTCTATGTTCACAGCACTGACTGGCTGGCAGTACAATTTACATAATGGAAAGTGCGACACTCACACGAGTTAGACGGAGTTTTTTAATTATGCAAAAAGCCTTTTTCCTCCTCCTCACACCTGTTTAAAATGCGTGTGCGCACACGAGCGTCTGAAAGTTGGGTTATCATTTCTGCATAATGATGAATGGACGGTGAGGCGAGGGCGGGGGGAGGCGAGCTGAGCCAAGCAGAGTGGAGCGAGGCGAGACGGAGCGTTGAAGGCTAAGGGCGGGGAGGAGTGACTCCTCTGGTTTGATCAAATATCACAGCGAGAACAATGCAATTATGATGTATGCATCACGATATCGAACTTTTTTTTCGCCCACTCTGTCCTTCCTTCATCTCCCTGGGTACAGGGACCGTTTCCATCACCACCACGCCACTTTCGCCGGAAAAGTACTTGTGATGGTGAATGGGTCTTCCGTGGAACCTCGTAAGTGACAAGGACAATAAAATTTCCACCAGCTAAGAACCAAGGCGTTGGGCGGCGGATGAGGAGGACCATTTAGTCCTCTAATATTAACGTTTTCCAGGTGGCATATATTTTTGGATGTTACTATAACAACAAATTGGGTAATCTTAGCAACATCAAATCGCCGTTTTTGTTAGGACAAGTTAAACACCTAAATGAAGTGCAGAAACACATCAGCTGGAGTGGAGAGCTTATGGCTGACGCTCCCATAAGCCTCTTGACCAAATTCGTGGTCACTTCATTCCCTCCAACTTCCTTTATACCCATGCAGGCAGGAAAGCGGTTGCCCGAAACGGCCAAAGAATGCGTGTTTTTTTGGAAGCGAATCTTTTTGCTTGGGTTGTTTAAATTATCACCAAGATGGAACTGGGAAGGTCAGATTGCGATGGGCTGTGCTTCGATGGCTACCTTGAATCGCCATCGGGCGACACCTGACCAACAACCGATTTTCTTGAATCACGGCAATAAAGTTCGGCCAAAACGTGTCAAGTTTATGCAGCTGGACTGAAGTGATTTGTTTTTCTATCCTTTAGAAACATACTGCAAACTTCTACCTTTAAAACCTAGTCTTTCCCGTTTGCTTTTATCGTGCAATTCTACTCAAACTGACCCAAGGAAAAGGCAATGGGGGTGCGTTCCACCAACACTTTGGAGGTTTTGACCCATAAAATCATTCATGATTAATTATTTGCCTCTAGACGTGTCTATTAAGCGAGAGGTGTTTGAAAAATCGCGGGAAACCTTCAGGTAGCATCAGGGTGACCATAATTCCCTAAATGGACTGAGCGATTGGCTTCATAACCATAAATCCCCCATTACTTGGCTGAACATATGAAAGTGATGCTCGGTGCTATCTGATTGGCTGGCTGAGGTCAATGACGCGTATCGAAAAGGGTCTTTTTGTCTGTAAAAATCATAGCAAGTGTCTTTTTTCCCTTTTTAGACGTGTGGGATCGAGTACACTAACTCTGCGAATGGATCGGTCTCTATCCAGCAGGAGGGTGGAATGTCTGGTTCAAAATGCCGTCAATTTTGAACAGTCCATTATGCCAAAAATTTCCACCACTCTTCAGGTTTTATGTACGTCTCTTGCTACTTAATTTGCTCGCAAGTAGTATCAGTGCACTTATCACTGCGTGTTGGTTATCACAAATTGTGCCTAATGAAGTTGACATTTAAAAATGGAAGAATTAGTGAAAAATATGTTGTAAACTAAATTTGTTATCCTTAAGGATATTTTGACCATGCTTCTTTACGGTAACACTCTGAAGCATTTTACTTTGGGAAATTGAAACTCCTCCATGACCACCAATTATTCCATAACACTTGACTCCACTTTCTTTGTCGTGGAATGAATAACTTTATGCCAAAGATTGAAAATTGCCTTAGCTATTCGTTTTGAATGTGTATTTTCAAGGGATATGGGAATTGAAGCTAATTGGGAGAGTTTTTATCTGATCTTGTGGCAGGGGAGGGGGGGAGGAGGGGCAAGTGGGACATATTTGAGCTCTCCTTCGTGTTCCTCGCCTTCTTCCAACTGAGATTTTCCTTTTTTGCCTTTAACAAAATTTGTGTGTTCAGTCCAATTTGTTTAGTGAGTCCAGGGACAGTGAAAGGCAACTTTTAGACATCCGATTCCCCTAATCAAATAAAATGGAAGAAAAAAGAATTAGTGGCACTTTCTCCCACTTTTGTGAGTTACTCTGGATCTAAATTAAGCAGCAAGGTAGAGCAATTTGACACGCGGCAAAATTATTTACTTTAAATATACCAGAGTTGTTTGAGGCCTCTTAGAATTCACGTTTTAGTGTACAGCTTCACCGCAACGGGAGAAAGAAAATGACTTTTCTTTCCACTTTTACTCTCCACTTTGGGGCGTCGACCGGTAAAATTGTAAATATGACCAAATATTTGGTGTTGGAGGACACTCAACCGAAGCGTCCTCCCCGAGGCGAGTCAACACGACCAGCCTGAGGCTGACGTCTCTCCCTGACTTGGCCGGTATACTCCAAGCGACAAGTGGGCAAAGAGATTAGGAGATGCTCTTTACCAAAAAGGGCGAAGCATTGCAAATACCAAGAATTGTGTAGACAGCGCCTCTGAAAGCAAAATTGTGGCACTGAGCTGCATTTTGAGTTCACAGAAGGCCGGGAAGACTAAAGACATGGTCTCCGATGGCCTCTCTCATCTTCGTGCCCAGCACAATGCTCCTTGGCGTCAGCTGAAAGGTTGTCAAGTGTAGTGAAGCCGTCGCAAAGCAATTATTACAGGGTAAGGTGCTATCCGGCGGATTTTGATGATGCCACTGCTATGTCATCCTTGAAAGTGGCCCGCGCTCCTCAATGAAACACACTTCAGAAACCACTTGCTTTTGTGGCAAATTTTTATTGCCTACAATCCATTCTTTCAACCAACCTGTGCCCTGGGGAGAAGCATGAACCTCAAGTAGACAGCACAAGTCACTCCACTCGTGACATTCAAAACGACTTGTGGCATCTCTCTCGGCAAATGGTGGCCTCCATGGCCCGATCTTTGTACACGGCTTAGCAAACATTATGCCGCACTCCATTCTACCAGATCAGGATGCTGCGACAGGCCCTTGGGAGCACGCAGACATGCTTCAGGACCGTCGAGAAGACTGAGCTCACTGTTAAATTGTGCACCAGCACTAGTTCTTCCACATTTGGAAAAAAGAGGCCAAAAAGGAGCAATAAAGGCTGCCAGGTTTGCTGACTAATTGGCACCGAGCCTTCAACTCGGATGGATGCATGCTAGCCTCGTAAATCAATCTCTCCGCCCTCTTTTATTTTTCTGGCCCTAATAAACCAGACAAGTGGGGGTTTTATGTCACCCTGAAATTTTATTTTGGTGCTAATGGAAGTGTACATTTAATCGGTCCAAAAAATTGGCTCCAGTCGCTCTACTAGGAGGTCGTAAAATACCCCCAACTCAAAGCCCCATTTTAAGTCCTTGAATGAATAAATCAGTAAAGCCTAATTCGTTTTAAACAATAAAAAGGGGAATGTGAAGCATTTGTGGACTCACTATATCACACCCGGAGGCTATTAAAGTCACTTCGCCAGAAGTCATTTCCGCTCCCCTGGAACATTAGGGGATAAAATACCGAGTTTAGCGACAGACGGAATGCAATGGCTATTTGGCGCTGCATCAGCATTCACAGAGAAAGAAAAGGCCTAATTTGTTAAGGGAAAACAATTAGGAAAATAAAATAATAAAGTGAACCGACATGCGTCCTCTCCGGTCTTTCCTGATGTCCCACTAAGGCAGCACATCCCTGAGCCGTGGGCAAGAGACTAAGGAGGCCTCATCACTGACTCTCCATCTTTTATTCCTCCGGCTAGATATAAAGAACATGAGCATTACAGGAAATGCTTCAAAGGAGGAAGTATTTGGCGGATACTTTCGGGAGAATGAAACCGTGCGCTTCCATTGCTCCGCTGATGCTAATCCAAAGGAGCTGAAGTATTTGTAAGTCGCAAATTTGCTGTTTTTTCTTCTCTTTTTTTACTCACCCCTTAAATATCATCCACCTAATCATTGATGAGTGTGAATGAGGAAGCCGAATAGGGAAGTATGAGCGGCTTTGATGTTTCCTGTGGAAGCCAAAAGACTGGAAAAATCCCTGCTTTCTGGTGGAGATTTTAAACACTCGCTGGTTCACCCTCGGTGATTTTATTTTACTACCTCTCATTTGCAACTCTCCTCATCACGATGTCGCCTTTTAAATGCGCTAACAGAGCCAACGCAAAAGGCTCGGAGCAAGGAAACTGGTAGGTAGACAGGAGCGAGGATCATTCCATAATTCACCACCACCGAGAGGGGATGTGGGCGGTGGGGCAGTTTCGGTGCAATTAATTTTATTCCATAAATTAAACTTAAAATGAATCGTTTGGAAAAAAGGACTACCGGTTGGCTAGCCTCTGATAGTTGGGGCAATTTTTTTCCGCAGCAAAATTCTCTACCCAGACGGCAGGTAGCTGAGTAAGCCTGCAAAGCGACATCTGGCGTCGGCGGTGTTCTAGTACTGCAATCTACGTTACACTTCTATCAAATCTAGGATTACTTCGAACACGAAAAAAATAGAACCAGATCCATTTTAAAAAGGTGTCTCGAAAAGTAAATACTTTGAACCAAGCATATTTTTGAACCAAATGGAGGCTAAATCATTAAAAAGAATGAAAATACCTTGCTGACTTTGTGTTAGTCTGCATGAGTAATAACATGTAGAGAGGCGAAATCGTTCCTTGCAGTCACAATTCTTAAATAATCCAGGCAAATATATAGATCTGGTTCTAACCAATTAGCTTCCGTCTTCAAGGTCAGGCTGGTCAGAGATATTGATTTTTCCGTGAAAATTAGTTCAATTCTACGCTCCATAATAGCAAGTAATCGATTAAAATCCATAAACATTTGCTTTCTACAGTCTTCTAGTTTGGGCTTGGTGAATTAGAGCCCGGGCATTAGAAAAATCCACATTTAAAGCTAACCTGCTTAGGTATACGTGGCCTTATTTTCTAAAGCATTTGCTTATGCCCATTTAGCTGAGAGGAAAAGAAAAGGTAACTGAAGAGGCCTATTAACAGTTCTCAGAGGTGAGTCTAGTGTAGAGCTATTCTGAGAAGGAGAAAATAACTTCGAATTTTAAATGAACGGTTGAGTCCACACGGGGTGGTCGTGTTTACTCCAGAGGACAAAACCATTAGGCGCTCAAATGAGGGTAGTGAGTGGGCTGAAATCAACACCAAGTGATTTGCCCCTCTAGAATTGCTTCACCTCTTTCGGGTGGAGGAGAGGTGAAAATGCATTACGGTTTGGAGTTATGTCCAGTGCAGATGACTTACATTTCTCAGAGTTGTAAGCCTCGTTCATTTACCTTCTTCTAATTTAAGCTAATTCTCATAAGTGTTTTTCAACTTTATAGATACTGTTAAAATGACAGATTGCATGTTCTTTTAAATACTGAATTTTCCTTAAACTACGCTAAAAATGAAGGTCATGTACCTGTCGGATAATGCAAACACCGAGTCGTAAGGTCCATTGAAGAGGGGAGGTGCTTGATTTTTGGGTGATGGCGGGAACCAGGGCTACATAAGACATTAGAAGGGCTTGATAACGTTGTTTTTTTGGCTGATTTTATTAAGGTTTGTCTACATGACTGTAGAGTTTAGTAACTATGCAATCGACTGCGTTGTATTTTCACCTCAGGTTAGTTGGAATTTCGGGCTTTGGTTTTGTCAAATTTGGCACATCACCGACAGGACTTGCTGTTGTCACCCACATCAAATCTTTTTTGTGGGTTTACGATGGCAGTGAGGGGAAAAACTTAAACTCGAATAAAGAAGCGATGGACAGATTCACACACCATCCAAGTTTGGTATTCGGACCAACACTTAAATAAAGCAAATTCTGCTACACTTTATTAACTTTTGACTCTAAACAGAGAGGAAAATGAGTTCTTTTGCTGATATTTATTCCATTCTCTTAAATCAAGGCCAGTTAGTAGCGGGTAAAAGTACACCGGTGCCTTGCGTATCAGGCATGAAATCTCACCTCTTCGTATTCACCACAGTCCCTCTCGGTCCATGCCTCCTCCCTACCTAAATATCTGAGTTCATCTTTTTCCCAAGTGGAGGTAAAATTATAAATAATAGCGCCTGAGACTTCCCCGATGATGAGAGAAGCCGTAATAATAGAGTAGAATGTAAATTACCGATGTATAGAAAGCCTGAGTGGCTATCTGCATGGCTCGGTGAATTAAGCACTCTCATAATTAGAATGGAGGGTGATACAAACAACCAAAGTATTGCATAGTCCCTCTCTGCTCCCTGACGTCGTTTTTTAAGCTCCTCATCATCAGTCGCTTGCGTCAGCCATCACGACGCAGGTGGTGCTCTATGCACCTCACAAATTGGTTGTCTTAGTGGTTGGATTTCTGTGGAATTTGGAAGGCACCTCACGGTACGCCGGTGATCCCTCTAACTCATTTCGTCAGATGTGGATTAGACCGCTTGGGATCTGTATTGGTGGTGGAGAAGGTGCAGACCGTCATTCCTTCCCTCCGATTGATTCCCACTTCAGTCCCACCACTCACATCTATCTGAGTTCTTTCCAACTGCTAAAGATGTGAGACTCCTATCACGAGTTCACTTTATTAACATCGTCGCACATTTGTCGTAGGGAACTCTATGACCAACTCCTTTGCAGCCAATTTCTCGGTCGGAGTTACTTCAGTTGGTGATAGTGCTCCCACGGAACCTGAGACCTCTTCAAGGCATCTGCCCTTCCATTAGAGTGGGTTTGATTTTTCACTGCTTCTATTCGCCCAGTGATGTGCCTCACTTCTTTTATCCCCTTTCACAGATATTAGTGTTGAGAGCATATAAATCTAGCCATTATGAATCTAGTCCTCACACCTATCAACCAAAATTAACTCCTCTGAGAGGAGGTATTAGGCCAGAAGGTGGGGGTTACATGAAAGTGGATTTTATGCCCATAAGTATAATGCATTCGCTTAGGGCGTGAATTGGGGCTAGTCCTGGTTATGTGTGTGCTCTAGTGGGGCCATTTACTACCTAAAAGGCCTTTGACTAGCAACCCTTTGTTAGTACTACCAAATCATTTTAGAAGATAGGCTTTGTTAGCCTCCTCTTTGGTGCCTGGTGTATCTTCCACCTACTTTTGATCAGTCCTGTCATGTCTAGAAAACAATGACTATGTGTGATCTTGGAAGTTAATCTTTGGCTTGCCATTGTTAATTTTTCCATGGGTTAAGTTTTGTTGCTGTCGCTGAAAGACTTTGAATCCAACCTTCACTCGTTTCCGTGGCCGAAGCCGCATTCAGGCACAGCAAGTCCTCTAACTACAATCACACGAGTGGGAGGAGGACGCACTTTACTGTACCAGGTTGTGGTAAAGCAAGTGTCACAGTAACAGTCTAGAGTCTCACTTTACTCTAAACTTAGCCTATTAGACCTTCAACTGTCCAAATTGTCGACGACTCTGCTTTCGATTTCCTGTTATTCCACGGGAAAGTTGGTGAGTAACTCTAGAAATTGCTAATATTCAACTATAGTACAGCCGGGCTTACCGAAAAGCAAAGAATAGGACAATACCGGGACGGGCGGTGTTTTGTCGCTGCCCAGCAGGACTTTGAGTCCACCCTCACGGCTCGGATGTTAGGCTGCCGAAGGAAGCTTTGCCGTCGGCGCCTCTACGTGGCACGCTAAATAGGCATTCATGCATAACACACTTGTAAAAACCGCAAGTCCTGTAAGACGGACCGAGGAAATTTTCCCAAAACCTCTGACTGCGTATAGCAATGCGGTGGGAGCATTGATTTGCAAATCTACCATGTAATTTTCGTCTCCTTACAAAGACAACGGTTGAGGAAAAAAAGGGCAATTGAAGTGGCTGGAGAGAGGAGGTTCATTAAAATTGCAAAGAATTTGGCTAATTTGTTGGTGATTATTGGGGAGGACTGGCCTCGCCCCAAAGCCAAGTCCATTATAAGAGGGAGGCGTAGGGATCGAAAAAAGGGAAATGCAAGGCTGGAAGAGGGCTCGCAAAGAGGCAAAAGTGAGTAGCCTCCGTTCCACCCCAAAATTGCAACCGAACGTGTCCTAGACAATGCAAATGCCTAGTCAATCCATGAGTTGATTTTCCCTTATGAAAAAAAAAACCACCGATTTGAGACAGCAGCAAAAAGAAGTGAAAATTTGAAACAAAAACATAGCAGATGGGAGAGATGCAAATTTGGACGGACTTGATAGCATGAAAAGGAACTTTTTCATTGCTTGACATCTGTCATTGTTGAACGCACTTTGTCCGCTTCGCTTGACTTTGCTTTGGACTTTTTTGGTGTTGAAAACGCATCTGACATCTTGTCAGGTTGGTGGTGACTTTAAACGCGAAAGAGTTGAAAAATCAGCGACACAAAGGATGAATGGTCCATCGCATCCTCCCATTTTCGTGCTGTTCAATCGAGCTAGGCGCCTAGAGGCGGACATTGGCGTCAGACGATGACAGCTAAGTAGTGTTTTGTAAAGGCGCTGTAGCTTGCCACCTCCACCTCCTAGTTGTCATCGGAGCAGGGTGACGATCGGTCCCCTTTCCACTCAACATTTCAACATGCCGTAAGGTGCTCATACTTTTCTTAATCTGCTTAAAAAAAGATAACAATCTCCTCTACAACTAGTCGACGCAAAGTTCACTCCAGAGGATAACTTGAAGTGCCTGAGCAATTAATTTTGACTGGTGATTTTGCAGACACCACTTGACGTTTTGGAGGTAATGGGAAGGAGGGTTGAAAGAGGCGACGAAATTCATGCCGTGGTCCCTCCCTCGAGTAGTTTGAGTCTTTGTCAGAATTGTGTCATCAAGTAGCCTCAAGCAGCAACTCCTACTCCATTTCGCGTAATGGAGCGCACCGCTTTCGGAGGGTCTACGGACTGGCTGACTATCTGGCACGTGGTGGAGCGTGACTTTTGCATTTCCAGACGTGGGTGTTGTGAAACTGGCCATGGAAGGTGTCCAGGAAGGCCCCATGCTAGGCAAGAATCACCACTGACAAGTTGGACAGTGGAAGATGGCAGCCTCACCTTGTACGCTCGAGGAGTTTGGAAGGGATAAGGCGGATGTGCCACTTCTTCATCTGTAAACTGTCAACTATTCCAGATATTGACATTTGATAAGCACGAGTTCTCGTGCAGAGGATGCAACGCAGGACAGAAACGGTGGCAGTCTGGACTAGGTCAGTTCCTTCCAGGGTCTAAACTTGAGGTGAGGTGGAAGTTTTTACCAGTGAGCTAAATTGGCCGCTTCCTAGACGCTTATCAAGGTTGGATGGAGATGGATTATTCAAGTCTTGAGGGTATTCAATACGCCCCACACACGCTCCGCACATAGTTGTTGCATCAGCTTGTACGAAACGTCTCCACAAAGAGTTAGGGAGGAAATGTAGCAGTTTGGCAAATTTGTGCAACTATACAGCGCACTGGTTTGACAGGCGTTCTTTTTTTCCAATGAAGTTGTTAGCTTTTGCTTGGTGAAGAGGCCAAAAAAAGGCTGAAATTCGCTTTGTTATTCCGTTTCTTGAGTTGAGGAACCTTTTTTGGAGGGGAATGGAAGAGGCTGAGAAGATTGTGCGCGGTTACCCACGCTTCTCTCCATCCTTGAGTAATCTTAAAGCGGCCATGTTCTTGATCACCTCTTTCATTACATTCATCCGGATTTTGCGAGGAATTCTTTTTTTCCGCCAACGTAACATTTTAATCTTCAAACAGTCGCAGATAAAGAAGAGGTGACAAGTGTTGAGGTGCCTTTCAAACTTGCAAATGAGGAGTGGGAAGTCGTTTTTCGCCAAATTCTGATTGGCTCTGTCTGCCAACAGTTGACTTTCGTTCTGCATGCGCCATCACCGAGCCCCGTACCGGAGGTGGCGGTTCTTTCAGACTGCGCAGTAGACAGATGACAAAATGGCTTTTCATTGCATCCCCTCATCAATTTGCCGGCAGTGCAGTTGAACACAAATATGCGGACGTGGTAGATATAAAAGGGCGATACATTCAAAATGAATCACCAAATTTTTGCCCATACAACTCGGCCACGTGCAAAACTACTTTGGAGTCTGGAAGACTGTCCAGATCCATGTGTTATTGGAGGTGCAGGAGAGTCGACATGCACCTCTCCGACCGCAAAAGGTCTGTCTCAACAGCCTGCCGCCATCAATCCGAGGTGTAGGAGACGCAACAATAGCAATGCTCTCTCTCCTCAACTCCACTCTCATCTCCAACAGCCTCATTATCGCACTTCGATCGCACACATTTCTTCATCCACCGACCTCCTCAGCAGCGAACATCGCCCCGCACGGATCGTCGTGTCTTGCAAACTTCATTTGCACGTCTGCTGATGTGTCTCGTCTCAATCGCGTGGGTGTCAAGGCGCATGCGACGACCACCTCACTCACTAGCAATCAACGACACTCGCTTTCACAATATGCCATTCGCATCGCACCACGACTGGCGCTTCCGCCACAAGCCACTTCATAAACGCGGATGGGAATGCACATTCCTCCCTCTGTCTCCGTCTCTCTCTCTCTCTCTCTCTCTCTGCCCCCTCCCTCCCCCTGCCCTTCATACGTTTTTTGTCATCTTGGTGGAGATTGTCGAGGCGATGAAGAAGGTGAAAGAAGAAGGCGAAGGCGAAGGCGAAGACGAAGACGAAGACGAAGACGAGGGCGAGGGCGAGGGAGCAGAAGGAGGAGAAGGCGGTTGGGGGGAGGAGGAGGAGGAGGGTGAAAATTAAAAGGAGGAGGTGAGGGGAGGAAAGCAACTGTGGCGATAGCAACTGTGGCGTGGTGGTGGTGGTGTTCGTCCTCCATCAGATAAGTGTGCTGCCCCAAACCCCATCACCAGTTCACCACGTCACCCACCATTAAGAGGGTGTGTGCCACATCCATCCTTCGGGTGTTGGTCACCCACTCACCCATCATTCCTTTCTTCTTGCCTTCTTGCCCTCTTGCCCCTCTCAATGGGTCCCAGGCTAAATGCATGTGAGAGTGTGGCCCTCTGTGCCTCACCTTGGTGGTCGTCTTTATTGCCAATGCTTGGCAACTAAGTTATTTGTAACTTTATTAGCTGGGCATTCAGAGGAACATCTACTTTAAAGTACCGTCCAACTTGTTTTCCCTTCTCTCTGAGTTTCAGCTGGTAGGAAGAAGTCTTCTACATGATTTCTTGTTGTAAATTCTAGGCTCTCCTTTCTAATAAGGAATAGAACGATGCCCGGTTATGCTGGTCGCAGCGATGAATTGTGATGATCACCTATCAAGAGGTGCCTTTTACATGCAAGGCACTCCACCATCCGACGAATGCATCGCATTACAAGCCTTCAAAGGGAATTTTTTTCGCCTTTGAAGGTGTTCACGTGCCTAATACCACCAAGTAGCGATGTAAGGTTTTCAATGAATCGCAAAGTTGGCATTAACTTGGTAAATATCTATTCGTGTAGAAAAGCTTACCTCCCTCCGGGTAGACTTCATGCGATCCCCTTCACCAAACATAGCAGAAAACAGACCGTTCCGGGTGCGCAAAAGAAAGAGGCCTCTGTTTAAGGAACACGTACTTCTAGCATTCCACGATTTCAATTGCCTATCATGGATGAAAGAAAAAAGGGACTACTTTCCATTGTAGTCCCAGTGATGGGTGTAGGGCGCCTGCATTTTAGCGGCAATCCTTCTGCCGAGAATAGCTCCTCTCCTTTTAGCTTTTTACTTTAAACTAAGAAAGCAAAAGCGCTAAATGCATTGGAGAACGTCTTACTTCAACTCTTTTGTACATTATCAAACATTTTTGCTCTTTTTCTGGTGCAATGTTTTGGGATAGTGATGAACTGATTTTCTTGTCGGCTTTTACTTCTGACTTTAAATTTAATTGCTTATTCTGCCCTTGTAAGCGGCACTGTGACTTGGAGATGGCATCCCTGGTACCGCAGGGCAGCACATTTGAGGGGGTTATGTACACGATAAGTCACATCAAGATAAATGCACAAAAGCCTTTCCCTGGTCTACAGGAAATGTTCTAACAAGAGTGTTAAAAAGCCACAAATTTGATCTTTGGGCGATAATTGTTATGGATTAGTTGTCAGTCCCTTAGAGGCTAAGTGGATAGTGGCGCTGCCGATTTTTCTTTTTGCTATTTGGCAGCCCCACTGCCTTTATTACACGAAGTTTGTGCAAAATGCTAACTTTTCCCCTTCCTTTGTTGCCTCCCTAAGGTCAACTTTGTCACTCCCCACTGAAGGCTTGACCTCTCAGCGATCACGATAACCTAGGTAGCTGATTTAGGATGCCACAACCAGGCGCGATCTGCAAAAACTTTTTACCAGTGGTAATATATTGAGAAGAAAAAATAGGGAACAGAAGAGCGGGGATTTTGTACCGCTATGTCGGAGTGGGACTCGCGAAGCGCCATCAACGCCCGATAATATTTATGAGCTCAGTTGGATAAGGATTGTGGAGACGCGACCCAAAAATTAATGATACTCGAAAGCAAAAAAGACTTTTTTCGTCTGAAAGTAAGAAAAGGCAATACTTTTTGGAGCAAGTGTTATATTCTCCAAATGGACAAATGTTCACCATTTGGGGGTTTTTAATGCGTGTAACACTGAATTTAAACTAAGGTGAAGGAAGACTACTTGGGTAGCCAAAATGCAAAGTTTTTTTTACATAAAACCTTAAGGTGCTTAAAGGTTAAGAGTTCTGAGCGGCACTTCTTTACTTTGTGGTTTGCAAAGTATTTGTAAAGGGATGACTGCTGAGTGAAAAGTACAGTGACGATGATAATATACAAAAAGATCTAGTACAGATTACTAATTTAGAAACTAAAACTTCCAACAGATTTGTAAATCAGTTTACCTTTCGAGTGTTTAAATAAACCAAATACCTGCTCCCTTAATTTACTTGTAAATTGAGGCCCAATCGGTCATCGACTGGTATAGCCTTACTTTGGCGCTTATGGTTAAATTTGCCAAAGCACTCCTGCCCTTTAAATTTGAATGAGTCCTCCAAAATGCTTTAAACATTTAGTTTAAGTTGACAGAAATCGGAAGTTAGTTGGATTTCTCAAAATTAGTAATCGTGAGCAAGATTGAGGGCTGCGTGATGATTGATTCCGCGAGCGCCGGAGACTCGAGACAGTCTCTTCCGTATTAACAACCTTTTAATTAATCTTGACCTTAATGTTGGCTGTTAATGTGTTTAAAATAAGACAATTTTTGTAATAACTCGAGTTTCCCGGTACTATGGGTTTATAAGCCTCTACAGCAGTCTTCTGATGCTAAAAACTCGTAAAGAAAATTTGCTGGAAAGTTTTTATTACTCGAGGTTCTAAGCCGTCTAGAGTAGCTTTTCTGCTCGTACGCCAAGGAAGCCTTTAGGACTTCGCCAAATATTTTAAAATAAGTATTCATCAAGGATGGTTTGCGTTAAGAGGAGGAACCAAAACATCGTACTTTGAAAATTTCTTCCTCACAGATCACCATGCCGCAGATTCCAAGTAATTAAAATTATTACCAAAACGTCAAGAGTAATTATTTTTCGTATGCCTTGATTCACGTCAAATGTTAATTAGTGGGTAGAATGTTATTTGCGAAACCATAGTTCATCTTCAACGCAGATCAACATCGGGAATGCATGTTGGTTGTTTTTACTGTCGGGATTCGTTTTTATTTCTGTCGACTTTTCTCCTCTGCAAGTTTTTAACTTTGCTATTCGGGTCGAAACGACCCACGAACTATACCGATTCTTCTCATCCGTAAGGTAGACGTACTCCTTGAGACTTTTGAGCTTAGCTGAAATGGAATTTTGAGTCATTGTCATAAGGTACCTAAAATATTAGCCTATGGAAGAGAGACAGCCAAGACAAGAAATATTTTTTATGATCAGTGACTTAATTCCCCTTCATATGTCACCCGCCTTGATCGCATTCACTGGAAGCGTAGCACAAGCCCATCGCAACAGCTCGCTCTCCACATATTTCGAAACTCTTAAAAGAAAAACTCCGATCCGAAAACAGTACGAATGCATAATGAGCACCTAGCTGTCCTAAGAAGTGAGCAGAACGTGTTGATAAACTCCTTAATAGCCTCAAATCTCCCCAATTCCTTTGATCAACAATGCGAACTTGGGCTGACAAATGGTGTACATTGTTCAAGTATATTTACAACTTTCACAGGCAAACTGGTAGTACAGAAGGGTGTTTTATACTGTTAAGGCTTTACTTATTCATGCGTCTCAGCTACATATTGTTTCTCACTTGTGACTGTTGAAGGGATTCAATCGACGAACACCGATTTCATCATTCAAGTAGTATGGTCTTCCGAGGTCTCGAATACAAAAATGGTTTTACAGTTTTGTAAAGCAACTTTAGAGCAAAGGAGATAATTACAATCAAGTAATATTATTTCTGTCCTAGTTTCTAAATTAAAAATGCGTTATTAACAGGGGTATACTACTTAAATGGTTTACTCTCTCATTGTCTATTGGACCCCCTCAAGTAGCATATTCGGCGAAATTAGAGCAGGAAGACGACTCCAACGCCTACATACAGACATGAATTAGTAATGCGCACGCGACTGCTGTCTGGCTTGTAAAAGTACTCTAATCGCCTGGCTACGCCTAGGCAAACCAAAGTCGAAGACGGAAGTGCGAACACCTCTATGGCTCATGCGCCACTTGCGAATCCTCAGGCCGAGCAAACTCGCATGATATCGATACAAATGTCAATGCCTCCTCTCACTCGTGGTGATATGCTCCCGAAAATTCCTTGAACCGCCTCTTTAGTAATATCATCTTCGGCCGCAGCATCTAGTGGTTTATTGTTGTGACCATCAGCGCTTCCATTTATCTCGGCCTTCTCGCCAGCTAGAGAGTCGTTCTTTCTTGATAATTCTCTCCTCAGAAAGGCTGGCGAAATTGGCCAATTTTTTGGTAATCAAGGAGAATAAAATTTGGGACACGTTCTCTATGCGAAGGGATGAAACAAATAATTTTGTTTTAGCTTTTGATCAACTCTGAAAACATGCTCATTTAAGCTGGGTCAGTAAGTGATAAAGGGACTGGGCTGAGGAGGAAAGCCACCTTTTAACCGCTCTGGAACTTCCCGAAGCTCCTAATTCGATCAAGTATTCGATTGTGCATAGCTGTGCAGGAAGATAACAGGGAAGAATTATAGTGTCTCCGCCAATTTTATATAAATCAAATGAATGGGAGGGATATACTACTTACTAATGTTCAGTAGGCTTAAGGCAGCCATCAGCACGACTTCGAGGCCGTGTGACAGGGCGTAGTGAAGTGCAACCGCTGAGGTCAAGAGAGCCAAGAAGAATCAAACACATAGTGAAATGATGTAGTGAAGCATCACAAAAATTTGACATGAGAAAGCAAAAAGCAGGGACCGCAGTAGATTTGTTATGAATGGGATCACTATTTGGCTCCACTATTCTACGACACCTTAATGCTTTCATTGCTGTTGATTTGACTATCCATTGGGAGTACCCAGGGCATTTCACTTGACCTGATTAAATCGAGACTTTCCTTGCTTAAATCGACACTACCAATAAGATCATGTATAGTGAGGAAAATGCTCAATAATCATCTTCAGCTTTGACATGTGTAGGTGAAAATAAAAAAAAGATTGTGTTAAGATGAGAAGAAAGCTAGTATTTTAAGGGTAAATTTGATTTCAAGATGAAAGACTTTTGAGAGGAAGGAGCGAACAGATAAATCTGCATCGTGAATAGCTATTCAAACAGCTTGGGTAAAATTATGACGCCTAAATCATGTTGTCACTTCGAATCCTCACAGACTCAATCCTAATCTGCATTTGGGTTTCTGCACTGCTCTTTCGCCAGTAAATTTACCACATCTTTTTTTCTGCCTAGGTGGACGCTGAAGGAACCATCAGCAATCTTCTCCGGTAAAGTCACTCCAGATCGAGGAGGTGCCAGTGAAAAGGATGGGGACGAGGTGGAGACTGAGTTGAGAAATGGCCTCTCTCTATTGCGATTGGGACCGCGTGAACGTGAGATCAGCACAGCTTCATTCCTCGACCTCCAGGTGACCGCTCAGTTGCATCGACAGCTCCTCCGCTGCTGGGCCAGTCCAGTAACGGGCGCCGTCGGCATTTCTACGGACGCGCCTACGTGGAAACACACCTCACTTCTCCTCTCTGTCAGCTGTGAGTTCAGCCTACTTAATCGGATAACAACGGCGTGACAATTCACCAGCCGTTGAGGTGGGAACTCGTGTGGCCAGTTTACTTAATTGCATATCAGTAGTAAGCAAGGAAACAAGCAACCAATAGTGCCAACTTTGAGGCTAGTTGTGGATTTTTCTTACCTCCAGGCAGACTGAAAGATATACGAGTCTACATCAATTACATCTAAAGGCGCGCAACATTTTAGTGAGCTTTTGCGCCGGGGCTATTTCATTCCCGCATTATTGTGCTCTTATGTCAGGAGTAAGTCCTCCCAACTAGATGGAACGCGATCCACTCCGGCCACAAATTCCCTGCCTGTAAATGTGTAGAGCATACCTTTCCCGCTCTACTTTCCTGTTTATTGACTCGACAAGGAATTTTGTTGTGTTGGCAATTTTATAAGAATTTTGGATTGACTAAGGATAAACAGTTGCCTGTATTTAATCCTTAGCCTTAATGAACTACGATTAAGGCACAAAATTGGGCTAAACCAGGCGAATAATTGCAGTAGAGGTATTTTTTCGGGGCACTGGAGTTAACCCCTAAAGATGCTGAGAGAAATAGTCTAAAATACTGTGCAAGAGGAAGAAACTGGGCAGCCCAGTGGAGACCGATGGGCAGGAGGCAGAGGAAACTGGAGTAATTAAACAGGCAATTAAAATAAACGGCATTTGGTCGACTAACTCTCCTCGTCAGTGACCATGATCCCCAGCACCACTCATGAATGTTCTCAGAGGTGTCTAGAAGTCGTCAAAAGTTGATGCCATTTTTAATAGCCTCCCATTTTTGCCCCTTTTCCCGATAAAAATCTCAGACAGCGGGAACTATTCCCTTATGACGTTCCAATGCGATAAAGTAGGGGATTCTGTTTATGGCAACTGTAAGTGCGGGCTGAACTAAACCACCAGTTTATGTGGTTGCGAGCCGCCCTCGCATGAGCTCAGAGACCCACCAACATGAGGGAATGGCCGGTGTAAAAGTAAAATAAACCCACTCTACTACCTTACCTTTGCTAGTGCATTCTTACCGGAAATGCGTAGACAAACATCGTCAAAGGCACTCGCTTCCCCTCCTCGTGATTGCCTCCAAAAAGTGACACGCTATTCGTTCTTGTTCGGTCACACCCAAAAAATCCCATTTTGTAAAATATGATCGAATTGGTTCTTGGGATTGTTATTGCCCCAGCAAAGCCTATAAAATCTATTCTTTCTTTTTAAATCAAAATAATTTATTATACCTCGAAAGCTGCCTCCATTCTACAGCGTTTACAAAGTAGCTTTTCCTATAAGTAGCTTAGCACCTACTATTTAAGTAGTATATTGCATATCCATTTTTACCGTTCTTTACTACATTTGTTCTTAGTAAGTGAATGTATTTTCACCAAAACTTTCTTGTTAAAAATAAACGCGTTAGTTGAACGTAAAGCCGTGCTTATTACCTCCCTCCTTACAGTCGTCTTTATCGAAAAGACACATTTTTGGCTTCGAAATCAGTAGGCATGCAATTCATGAGTCGCCTGTTAGCCCAAATCCGGTGGTAAGCAAAAGAGAGTGACCAGAAAAAAGCGAAACTTTGGCGCATATCAAAAAAGCCAAACTGGGGCAGATCATGTATGGGGCATTGCATGCCTCCTTCCATTTTGTTGTATGCAAGCCAGACCGCACGCAAATGGCTAAGGGCAGCTTTTTGTATTAATTTTTGGCCAAAACGGCCAGGTTTTTTGTCTCTCGGCTGTAAAAACGGTTTAATTGACATGTTTTGTGTTTGGCTTTTCAAGCGTAAACAATGGTGCTTCAGCTGAAATCTACGGTGAATACTGTACAAACCGTTTTGCCTTTTTATTGCACACATGAATGGGATGTTTGTAAAATTGACCAGGTTTTTTTAAAAAAGAGAGATGCTTTCCCTCAATATAATTAAAAAAATTAAAATAAAGCACCATATAAAGGGGAGTTTTGACTGACGTGTTCTCCTTGTTCACATAATTGGGGTGGAATGCACATTTTCCTTTTTTTCCTACACTCCCACAACCGTCTTCGCCCTCAACTACTATCTAAACTGCAATTTTGACATGTAAATATTTGCCAATAGCTGCCAAATCATTCCAGGCTGGTCTGCTTTGGTGTCAGTAGGGAGCGGAAAGATGTCATGAAATCGAACGTGCACTGACCTTTCGAGATTGAACCTGATGGCAATCGCTCGATTGCATTTGCCAGTTTCATAAAAAAATTGATCTCCTAGGCAGTATCAGGCAGGGTTATACATCCGTCAGTCGTCACAGGTATGGCTGCTATGCCACAGAGACAAATCCACCGGGGATGGAGATCACGGCCTTGCCTAGCGTATTTGCGCCACCGTCTAATCACAGCGCCGACTAAGAAGTCTCCTACAGGAATAGATATTTGCTTTAATCGTCGCCATCTTGATAGCCGAGGCCTGAATGGGGCCGGAAGTCGTTTACGGCACATGCGTTAGCTCTCCATAATGCAATAACCTTGACACTCATGATCGACTTTTTCGTGTGTCGCCAATCGCTCGGAGTGCGCTTTGCTTTTTATTCAGCACTTTGAAAAGGGAAGAATAATAGGCGGTAACCGTTTGTCACAGTCTGTTTCTATTGTTTGTTTTAATTTTAAAACTTGCTTTCTGCTTAATTTTTTAGTAATCTTTAAAAGCTGTCTCAATGTTTATAAGTTTATAATTGTCCAACGATTATAGCCATGCGATTTTGAAGCCAATAAATGCTGGCCTCCTTATCGGAAGGTCAGTTAGAAGACCGTTTAGTCATTTTTGCACTTCTTACGAAATAATTTTTCCTTAAAATTATCGTGGTCTACGCGATGTTAGCAACATCCAGCTACTTATAAAGCCATTTAAGTAGTTTAGCATTGAATAGAAAAAATTCCTATCTCTGTCATCTTCTCTGACGATAGAATAGGCGGATGGTCGAGTAGCCAGTAATGGAGGTAGTCATAACATCTTTGTTTGTTTTCAGCAAAGGAGTTCTCTACAGAAGTGGAATTTACAGGTAGTTAAAGCGTCACACGACTTGGGTGAATTTTGCCGGTTTGGAGAAAGGTATTGCAGCAGGCGTCGCCCAAAAATATCCAAAATTGCCGTACTTTGTAATGCTTTGCAGTGTGCGAGCAATAAAATCTGCAGTAAATTATGTCTGTTCTCAATAGCTATGCACGCATTATTTCGATCAAAAACATTTAAACGTGACCGCTTAAAGAGCAGTCACCAAAACCAGACCTTGGAGACTTGTAGGGTGTTCGACTGTTCCTTTACCTCCGCGACAAACATACCCTTCCTGCGTTTTATTTGCGGTTTGATAGCATCACTGATAATTAACAGGACGGCCAATGGTGCAAGGGTATGGAGTTGGTGTGGTTTCTGCGAGTCTAATATGAGCTGCAATTGCTTTTTTACCTTATTTGTGGCGTGGGCGCTGATCTTGGAGGCTGATACAGCAAGGGTTGGGATGGAGTTGGACCTGGGCTGGCTGAGGTGGTGTTGATTTTGATTCAATGGGGGACGCTGTATTTGTCCTACAAAAGGTTTCCTTTTTGTGAATGCAAATCTACCACCATGGTATAATCGCCCCAATCAAGCAAAGGAAAAAAAGCAAAAGCGTTTGCAATTTCTATTCACAATAAGAATGTATTTTTCTTTTTATTAATATTTTTGAAAGTTGAAATCTGGAAGTCGTTTTTGAAGTAGCCCTCGGGTCACAGAATTGAACTGTTTTGCTATGCATTCAAATTTATTCCCTATCTGCTCCAAAAAATCACATCTTAGGCCATAGTAGACACAACTGAGGTATGTGCATTGCAATACTGACTTGTTTTTTAGATTTATACTAGTAGAACTGTCACAAAATTTCGTCATCTGTAAACAACACTAAACTACTTAAATTTCATAATAAGTAGGATGTACTGCAAATTGGTTTCTACCTAGATAAATGGTTACTCCAAGTCCAGTTTAATTCAGTTACTAGCTAAATGTTACTAGCTGATCTTTTTAGATTTTTCTTATTAGTTTGGATAGCTTTCATTTTACATTATTTAACAAAACACGCGACCAACGGAATTGTAGTAGTTTGGACTTGATAAACGGTATTTTTATCGGAGTCCTTTATAATCAGTATGGATCCTCCCAAAATTCACATGAAATATATGTAGAAATTTTGTAATCTGGAATATTTCATACAAACGCTATCACCTTTGGCTTTCAGATGTTACACACCTGCACCGCTTGTCCTAGCCGAAACCAAAGGCTCCAAAACCTATCGAGAACAAATAACTGCTAGGGCAGAAAAAAAATTAAGATTGGACTAAAACTTACAGGAGCGTTAATCAGGGCGAGGGTATTAAGGCAGACATTGACGTGATATTGACATTAATACTTTTTCAGAACCCGCAAAAGTAAGTCACCGGTTGATGTGTGACTTTTTCTCCCTCAGATGGACCGAAACTGCAGGGACCAGAGGAGGAGGTGGAGGCAGTAACTACAGGCCAGTCTGCTCAATTAACCTGTCAGGTTGAAGCCAATCCTCCAGCAAAGGTAACTTGGTACCATTATAGGGGCATAAGGGTGGTCAACAAAGCCGCATTGGACTCTCATCCGAACGCGTCAGGCCTGTTCACTGCCACTGTAATCACACGTCGACTTCTGCGATCGTTTCTTACCACAGATTTGGACTCAAGGGACTTTAGAGTGAGTTGCTTAAGTGACGAACCCTCTAGTAATTGGTCTTTGTGTGGTAGTCAATTTAATCACCGGTAGATGGTCTACCCACATTACTGGCAAAATTAGCCAAGCTGTTTGATGCCTTTTTATGACAAAATTTTGACTTGCAGCGCCGGGCATTGATAATATGATTATTCTTAGCGCGGTCCACCTAAAGAGAGTAAGGTTAACCCGCTCGATTGGGTAGATCCTGCTATTCACATAAGCAGCATTGGCGTTGCCCACTACCAATGCAAGAGGTTTCTCCACAGTACTAAAAGGGCGTGATTCGATGCCGATTGCCAAAGAATAAGTTGAATCCACCGACTTAGATTTACTGACGAATTGGACGCTGATGTCGATATCAGTAGCTTGGCAGAAAAACTTTTCCTACCGTATATTATGGACGCTGATATGATTAAAAGTAGCATGGCTGCTCATGGACAATAGCTTTTTTCGATGGAGAAGCAAATAACGTGATTAGGGAAAGTCCAAAAATTGAGATAAATGGAACTCAAAGCAGTTTTAAGAGCCGTGAAAGTTAATGAAGGCGGGATAGGAGGACACTGAGCCACCTAAATGTGGTTACGAAGACCAATTCGCTCCCGGTGGTGACTCACAGATGCGCAGGGGCTGCGTTGTGGTTGTGAAGAGGCTTTATTTTTATTAGAATGCCGCAGTTAATGCTTTCACTGGCATCATTAATTGTTTATAAACAACTCTACACCCTACCTACCAATTGATCAGTGAATTATGTGTTCTGTGTGTGGTGGAATGTCATTGCAATTAATTGTGATGTAGTCAGCTGCTAAAAATACAAGGAAAAGTGGATCACTTTAGAGTTCCTCAAGAGCACCGAGAAAGTCGCGTGAATTTGTCACTAAACAGTGATGGCAACACAGTCAAGTGCCAAATGGGGAGTTTATATTCGGGAGAAAATTTGATTAAGCCCATCCTAATGGCTGAAAAGTGCAGAAATTGCATCTGAGGCAATGAAATTAGGCCCGAGTCATTTGCCTAACCTTCTCAACAATTCCTTTGATCCACGAAGGCGGCCGCCAAGGTGAGGCACAGAGGGCCACACTCTCACATGCATTTAGCCTGGGACCCATTGAGAGGGGCAAGAGGGCAAGAAGGCAAGAAGAAAGGAATGATGGGTGAGTGGGTGACCAACACCCGAAGGATGGATGTGGCACACACCCTCTTAATGGTGGGTGACGTGGTGAACTGGTGATGGGGTTTGGGGCAGCACACTTATCTGATGGAGGACGAACACCACCACCACCACGCCACAGTTGCTATCGCCACAGTTGCTTTCCTCCCCTCACCTCCTCCTTTTAATTTTCACCCTCCTCCTCCTCCTCCCCCCAACCGCCTTCTCCTCCTTCTGCTCCCTCGCCCTCGCCCTCGTCTTCGTCTTCGTCTTCGTCTTCGCCTTCGCCTTCGCCTTCTTCTTTCACCTTCTTCATCGCCTCGACAATCTCCACCAAGATGACAAAAAACGTATGAAGGGCAGGGGGGGAGGGAGGGGGGCAGAGAGAGAGAGAGAGAGAGAGAGAGACGGAGACAGAGGGAGGAATGTGCATTCCCATCCGCGTTTATGAAGTGGCTTGTGGCGGAAGCGCCAGTCGTGGTGCGATGCGAATGGCATATTGTGAAAGCGAGTGTCGTTGATTGCTAGTGAGTGAGGTGGTCGTCGCATGCGCCTTGACACCCACGCGATTGAGACGAGACACATCAGCAGACGTGCAAATGAAGTTTGCAAGACACGACGATCCGTGCGGGGCGATGTTCGCTGCTGAGGAGGTCGGTGGATGAAGAAATGTGTGCGATCGAAGTGCGATAATGAGGCTGTTGGAGATGAGAGTGGAGTTGAGGAGAGAGAGCATTGCTATTGTTGCGTCTCCTACACCTCGGATTGATGGCGGCAGGCTGTTGAGACAGACCTTTTGCGGTCGGAGAGGTGCATGTCGACTCTCCTGCACCTCCAATAACACATGGATCTGGACAGTCTTCCAGACTCCAAAGTAGTTTTGCACGTGGCCGAGTTGTATGGGCAAAAATTTGGTGATTCATTTTGAATGCATCGTCTGTTCATGTCCACTTTGTTCAAACATTCTCGCTTAACTTTATTGCCGATTAATTAAGGTGAAGGAACAATGAATTTCCTCCTCTCTAACAGTTTGGCCCCACGCCCATCACCATCACACTCATACACAAGGTGACTTTGTCAGTTGGTTGACATTTTTCCCCAGTCTGTGTGGATGGCCGGAACAATACGAGGATGCGCATTCAAGTCTTGATGTGGTAATTTCACTCAACTTTGAGGGCGATGCGCTTACCTGATGAGAGGCCTCCATTCCTCCTCCTCTGCTACTAGCAAAGTTGCTATCATCACACATATACATTTCTTACGGTCATCCTTAAGTCCACCTTCCTTGCCGCCTTGCTGCTCTTTCTCTTCCCTCCGCCTTCCATCCCGCCTTCCCTCCTCGCCGCCTTTCATCTCCACGGCGATCTACTCGGTAGAAGTTGATACTTTTTTCTCCTTACACCATGTTTAAGTAGTGATAAGTGGGGAATAATATGTTTTAGCGAAGAAGACTTTCTCGTGAATTTGTGCAAGCAAATTAGTTGCTGATTTTCATCGTGCCTTAATCTAGTCAAGAAGTGCAACTGAACGCCTTTGTGATGGAAGGCGTTCAAGACCAAAATCCGTCTACCTCACAGCATAAAACGCGCCACGGAGGTTTTGAGTTGATGAGCGAACAAATATGCCATGAGGTGCCTTTTAAAGGTTCCCACTGTACCTATGTTGCTCCCTAAGCCTTTATCGAAGGCAGAACCGGAGAATAATATGTACTGTCGGCTATCATTTGGGGCTTAAGGCTACTGGGATGGCTAGGAGGCCGGGCAGATCCATCAGGTGACCCGTTACTAGAAATTGGGAGTTGAGCAAACACCTGCGTTCATCATGCCGCATTCCGAGGGTGCTCCTCACTTCGACGCCAAATAACTCTGTTCATTTTGTGCATGCATTTGCACATGGGTTTCATTGTTTCTCGTCCACTCCATATAATAACGTTTGATGGAGGGAAAGACAAAGTTCTACCAGAAAGGCCTTAAATTGGTCCGTCAGATGGTGTAAAGCTCGTTCGCAGGACACCTCAGACTCTCACACCTAATAAAGCCCTATTTAGCCACTGGAAGGTTTATATGCGACGGCGCGATGAAAGATTAGGGAAGGGGAACGGCAAAATGGCGTCCAATACTCGTCCCCACGCATCCCATCCATTACCTGAACGATGAAGCAAGCAGGCGATGGAATAGATGATGGAATGGAGAGTGATAGAGGTGGCCAAAGTGAGGTTATTCGCTTTTCACTACAGACAGCTGCACAAGAGTGAAGTTTGCGGCTAAATTGTTTCTCGCCTAGCAATGGCTACGTGATCAACCCCACGTATAAATGATGGTAGCGAGGTCTCTTTCCATCATCCCTTTTATTAGCAAGCGAAATCCGAGAGAAGCTGTTTTGCGGTTTTCCTGCAAAAGCAGCAGCTGTTCGACACGCTCAATAGGTAGAGTTACACATAAAGAAAACCATTATTTTTCACTAAGCAACGGAGGAGGGGGTAGCCTTAAAGGGAAAATCGCGGCAAGGCTTGAGGTATTTCCACTATTTTTAGCCAGAGAGGATAGGCGAATCTGCCCTTCTTTCTGTCATTTGCATTTTTCACTTATATTTTCCCTTCTCACCAAGAAACTCATATCGGAGGAGCGCTACTCCGCGTTGAATGTGAAGGCCAATTCAATCGACAGTTACGGTTTTTACATTTGCGTTGGTCTGGCAGCTCAGAGGGAGGTTAGGAAGATTGTCGTTTTGGCAGAATCAGGTCAGTGCATTTTTGGCCTAAAATCTGGTTGCAATTATTTTCACAAATAAATTCTTTGAAGCATTAATGCCCATTAAAGCAAGATCCATAAATTTGATTGGCTGATTTAAAGTGGCGGGCAAATGGGCATTTGGGTTAGTGGCACATCAATTAAATTCACCCATGCAGGTCGGATTGGACGATTTTTGACAAATTAAGCTATAAAATCACAACTATTCGCCAAAAGGTAATAGCTGAACTACTCGGTTAAACTTCAAAAGAAACAGGCTTCAGCAGCTACAGGAGGGGCCATCAAACTGGGAAATAAACGATCAAGTCAAGCCTGTTTTGTGTTTCCGTTTGTGCTGGCTAAAATTAGTCACTGGTTGACTTTACCACCTTCCATCTTTTTTTCATCGTTTTTCTCACAACTTTTTGTTTTGGAAATACAGTTAAGGCTGTTGGGTTTCCCATCCTCGCTCTAGTTGTGGATCAGTAGTAAATGGAAAAGTTTTCTGACCTAACATACATGGATAGGTTGCTCAACAAATTTTGGAGCTATAATTACCTTTTTTCATATGAATGCTGGTCAAAATGCTCTAGGAGTTATAGCCAAGCTGGTAATTTTTCTCAGGTGTGTGTTTTATACTGCACATTTTTCATTAGATACTGAAGATTTAAAAAGTCGGATTTTTTAACTAGTCGTTAGGTTGTATGGCATACCAAGACCTCGATGGAGATGGAAGGTGACATTATTTGCGGACTAGGGTGCTATTGGTGTGGGCGAGAGACCAGGTAGTCCGACAGAGGTGCAATGGCGGAGGCCTTAAGGGACCTGCAGCCAAATCCGAGAGCTGAACAAACTACTAAAGCTTTACAGCTTATCTCTTAAAGTGGAAATCACTTTTTGAAGAATTTGTTAATTCAAATTATGCTCCATAATGAGCAACAAAAACTACCACAACCCTGGATAAAGGGAGGAGTAAAATGGAAGTCGATGCTTTGTCCTTTTGGGAGGCCTACAAGAGCAGTTTTTTTTCTTTGCTGTTTTTGTTGCCTGCTCAAACAAGGTCCACCACAAATTGACACACCAACACGGGTGAGTGGGCGAGTGGGTGGGAGGAGCCGAATAGCTTGCCACACCATCGCTCTGCCCAAACCGACGCCGCATGAATTCATCTGGTCCCACGCCTCCACCCATGCAAGCGTTGTTCCCTCTTCAAGGTGGGTTCGTCTCCCATTTTCTCCTCACTACGAGAACTTTTTCTTCACCCTCTCAATGCTGTTTGCCCCAGCGATTTTGATACACTTTGACATGCTTTTTTTTCCGGCATCCGTTTGGAACTGAACTTTTTTTTCTGGAATTGGTGAGCACAGAAAGGGCGTTTACGTCAAAAGCTGACTTTTGAGCTTTACAAAGGACATTTAAACAGTACGAGTGAAAAATGCAGTTATTTTTCAACCCTCCAGACCCGCTGTGAGTGTAAACAGGCGAGGCTGAAGAATCATGTCTCATTGTGTCCAGCAGTGGCGACCTCCGAGGTGCTCTTTGGTGAATGCCTTACAAGCGAGAGTCACCTTGTGATAGCATAGCTGTTCATGGCGGGCTGTATCGGTAAATGTTGGTGGACTTCTTGCTTTCCTTCAAGCAAGCCAGTCATCTTTTATCACCACCTGCTCTTCCATGCACACTGCATCACCGCTGTCAGAAGGAGGGGATTGTGACGTATGGACTGGTCCGTAGCCCTGTTACTCCCCACCAACATCCATAAAAACGTCCTGATTGGCAATGAATCCTTCTGTATGCCACACCGCTATGGTAGAGTCTGTTTTTTGTGTAAAGAATTAGTAGCCCTGCTATAACTTGCATTCGTCCGCGGGAAATCACGGCTGCACTGAGGTTTGGCACTTGCTTTCCATGATGAAGAGGTGATCCCAATCACTGAAGGACAGACTGTTTGGGGAACCTAGAAGCCACTTTCGTGCTTCCACAGGCAAATTGAGCACTTTCTTGGGTTGCATACGACGGCAGCTTTCCATTCTACCGATGCTATCAGAGGTGGAATCTACTTCTCTCGTCCAATGAAACACAAGCCAGCTGCCAATTCCCCTTGCATTAGAAACACTTGGTCTTGGGAGAGAGGCGACTAAATCTAGCTTCTGACGCCGCTGTTTTGATTTTCACTTTCAGTGGTTGACTGTTTGTAATATTTGGCATGGAGGGTGTGGTTTGAACCACTTGGAGTCCGGGGAACGGGGATGAGGCAACATCTTCCCCTCGCTCTCCTTCTCTCTCATTCTAAAGTGCGGTTAGATTCCTCCTTTCTTACTGCCAAATTTTGATTGCTACCGTGTGTCAGCTTCAACTATATGGCTTCGTCTGAAGCCATGCGATGGAGTAGTGCGTCGCTCTGACACATGCGGTAGGTTGTGGGCTTCGAGGTGCCCAAGTCACTCCACCCCACAACAGTCGGGAGGAGGAAGTAGCGACCCGTTCTCTTGTGAGCTAACAAATGCATGGCTTCTCAAAGCTTACCTTCCCTTTTGCAACTGTCATTCAACCCAGATGTAAATATTCGTTCTTTTTGGAATGCGAAACCTGCCCTTGACCGCTGTGATACAGTATTGTGCCATCATGCCTTTAATTTCAGCGATCCGACGCCTCGATACATTGACAGTCTCGTAAAGGCGGTTGCGCAAAAAGCGGTTTAAACTCAGTTTTTTCCTTTGAAATGCAAATGAAATGCGGAAATGCTGTGACCGCTAGAGGCGATAACAAACTCACAGTGCTGTTTACCGCATACGCCTTTCACGTACGCAGTAAATAAACTCTGTGCCTCACATCTGCGTCCACCTCTTGCTTCTTGTGATTTAAAAAGGAGCGAATTTTGCAGCAACTTTTCAACGAAAATTAGGGAGAAAGTTAATGAGATTTTAGTGCGTGGAATCCATGAGGACATTAAAAAGTGGTAGTGAGAAGATGTTTTATTTGATAGTCCCTAATCTCAGCAGCATTCACTTACTCACTCACACCCACTAAAAGCTAAGGACAAGTAAAATGACTAAATGAGTGCCTTTTTGCCCACCCAACCACCCAGAACACTGTGCGCGATGCATAAAGGACAAATCTCTCAACTGGGTATTTAACCACCCGCAAATTAGGGCTTGCGTTTTGTAGTACCGGGATTATTTCTGATGCTTTCAGCCACAGGTGACATGACCGGACCCTCCGTAGGTGTAAAAAGAGGCGTGGAATTGATTCAAAGAAGCGCTGAGACAAGACTCACGCTAACTAGAGGTCAAGAACTTGTAGGCTGATTCTTAATTTTTACTTGGCTTATTTGTGGCAATATTTGTCACTTAGAACAAATTCTAGTGTAGTCGTCCTAGTCGATGATAGCTTGTAATCACTGTCTACTTATTTGACTAATTCAGTAGCATGGTTGACTATTAATCTTACGCAAGGAAGATATTTCTCATTAATAGTATATAGCACACGAAAATTAATACTCTATGTTGTGTTCTTTAAATAGACGTAGTATCTATCTTTTGAAGTTTTTAAGTGGATTATTATTTTCAGTAAACTGCTGCCAGTAATTCCGCCTTCACGCATAACAGATTTTTTTTAATCCTTCACGATTAATGGAAATTTTTGTGAATTTTACAAAATGCCAAACTGCTTTACCATCCTTTACGTCTGTTAGTCTCTAATTTGTGGTTTGTATCTGCCTCAGTTAGTAAAGTGAGCAGGTAAATGCCTTTCGTCTTCTAGTTTGCATATCGAACACGAGGAGAAGTTAACTGGATCAACGAGCACTTTGGTCTTTTCAAAAATTGCCAAGGAGCACTTCGGTCACTACAACTGCACTGTCACCACGGCCTTTGGAAGTGACTCCATCGTCATTGTGTTTACTGAAATCCGTGAGTAGCATTCCACTTCCGTTAAACAGAGTAAATGTAAAGGTAAAATCGCCAAAGCCATTTCAACCAGTCCCCATACTTATTATTCGAGCAGAAAAAAAGAGTTGTGTAGTTATTTTGCGTCTCCTTCATGCACTAATCCCCTTCTGTCCTCTCGACAACTGCCAATGACAAAGTGGTCTACTAGGGCAAAACATCCCACGATGCACTGGGAGCAGTAAAAATTGCAATAGTAAATCAAAAAGCGCTTTCATTTTTTTAATGTTTTATTCTTATTTCCTGTTGGTACCTACTTCGTGGCTTACTTTCTACACACACTACAGGTGGCATAGAGCTCAGTAAAGTCAAACTGCAGCTTCTTGAAAGGGCTTTAATTGAGAGATGTTTTTTGAAAAAGCCTAAAAGCGCGAACAAAATTTAACTTAAGATATTATGGGTAGACAAGGAGTATTCGACTCAGACGTGGCATTATGAAGTACCCAGGATGGGGGAAGAGGATCTGGTGTTTGAAAGGCAGGCTTAGCATGGAGTGATTTGTCAGTGTGACAGAAGTATTGTTAAAATGTCTGCTTAATTTGTAATAAAACCTCAGATCTTGTGGCTTGCTCTAGGGAGGAGCGCTTGGAATGGGGCATGCATAGTTTAGCGAAAAATGTATTGAGAGTACTTAGGTGGCTGTAATTTCTATAAGTAGTATGAAGACAAGCATGCATTCAGACCAGCTAGTAACTTGTTCAGCGACGCGAAAGGCCTCAGAGATGCTGCTGGTATACGGAAACCTCAAAAATTAAGCAAATAGATGTCTCGGTGCCCAGCATTTGGTTAAAATCCCCGACGTTTAAGGATATCATGAAGTACTGTGTTCTCCATATCTTCAACGTCTTAGACACTAATGTTTAAAATTGCTGAGTGTTGCGCTATAGAAATGGGGCCACGGGAATTCAGACAGCTGTTCTGGCGTTTGCATCAAATGCCTTAAAGCTGAGCGGCCGAGTTTGGGGTCTTTGATCTGGGTAAATGCAAGCGGCGCGTCTTGCCCCAGCGCGTAAGCGGCACAAGGCGAAGGACATTTATAGTCCTTGCTTAAATTTTATGTCCGCCACAAACTAGGTCCTTATCTCCCGCTACTTAACAGGATTACGAATTTTGCTCAGATCACCTACTTAAAAGACGCGTGAGTAGTATAGTATCCTCAGACATAAAGACCAATGTATTTTAATGACTTTTGTAGACGACGTTTCGTACACATTTATCATTGGAGTGGGAGTAGGCACAGTGGTTGTGTTACTGTTTGGAGCGGCGATTTTATGGACCCTTCGACACCGACTGTTGCATCCACGGGGCGGGAAAACGGCGCGAATTATCACCGCCAATCAAGCTGCCAGACAGTCAGTGGATTTGCACTGCGGTGAGCAAACGCACGTGTTTTCTTTGTGTTCTTTTTTTAACCAGTCTTGAGCACTCTCTTATACACCTTTGTGAAGCATCACTTCCCAAGCCATCTTGTTGGGTGTTTCACTTAATTAGCGCTAATTTTTGAAAATTTCTGGGTAGCCAAAGCACGACCTGATTGTAAGTCTTCTCAGTGCATGACGCTGACTTTTTCGTTGAAAAAAAAACCTTGTCCAGCATGAGGCCAAGAAGCTTGTAAAAATAGGATTTCCACCCCCAAAAATGAAAACTAGTTGATTTGTTTTTTAAAACATTGTTCGGTTACTTCTAAATCGGCTTAGAGGCGAAATCGGATGGCATTTTTTGGCAGAAGAGAAAGACAGAGTTGACACGCGACGAAGGCATTGATGGCATTAGACATTAAAGTGTGTAGTAAAGGCAGTTGTTTGGAGATGCCATCCTAAAAACGCACCACTGATGCGACCGAATTGGTGAGGAAGCACTGTAGACGATATGGGAGGAGACTGGCCCGGTGCACTGACGGCAGTTCTGCTGTTATGAGGTGACTTTGTAGAAAAAAGTAGCCGCCAAGTCTAGAGCAGGCTTAGTCAATGGAGATCATGTCGTACAAGTACTAGATTCGGTGGCATCCCCGTTCCTTTACCGTAGGTCTTCGTGCATTTGACAACATTCAATCTATCCAATTAAAAAATAAGGCTTTTTAGCTAAAGAGCGGTACAAAGTGTAGATTTTTCTATTTATTTAGTAAACATTTATTTTTAAGCTATGAAAGATGCTAATGGAGGACCTAGTCCGAAGAGGTGGCAATTTTGTCCTTGGGCTTCTCCCATTGGTTGGAAGCCTGACGAGGGACACGGTCCACTCCGACTTGAGTGGTAGCTTGTTAAGTAGGATACTTACGACAAATGCATACACAGAGAAGTACAAATTTTCTGTCAGGCTTACCTTCTACATGTACTGCAAGGAGTTGAAAAGAGGGAGGCCCTTCAAAAGGAATGGGGATCGATTAACTTACCTTGGGAGCGGAAATGCGCTTGTATATCTGCTTTCACTACCTTGGTTTTCAGGGTAAAAGAATGAAAAAGAGCTTTGTCTGCAAGGATCCGGCTAATGGACGAGGTAGCTTGGATGAGTTGTGACTCAAATCGTGGACTTCTGCCATTGGTTGGAAGCGCGGTGAAGGATCCAGTCCACTGTGCATAACGTGATGGTTAAATAATTTACACACATGCACGCAAACACACAGATTTTCAACTCAAGTAGAGATTTCATGTTCAATAAGAGGAGCCTTAGTGGAAGATAACTCCCGGGACGACACCTTCATATTAGGACACATCAAGAAGCGCAGTTTGACAAGTGTATCTTGAACAGGAATTGTTCTTTATCAACTTTCAACAATGGAATGTTTGGGGTAAAAGGATCAAAGAAAGTCTCATTTTAATAAAAGGTGCCCAAAAGACAAGGTTGGCGGTATATAAAAGCTCGGTGAGGGAGGAAGCTCACCATGACTGACTCGGTGAATTAATAATTCAAAACCGAACATAATGGATGTAAGTCTTCTAGTACACAATTACTTACGCATCCACAGAGTGAAGTTGTACCGAAAAGCGGTCTCCAGAAATGCACTTTTACACAGGGTCCTTGAGGAATGAGGTTCAATAAGCCTTCCTCGAATGGTGAAGGTTGAAGTTCCGTCCTCCATCTATTTGCTGCTTAAAGTGTATGAATCAAACTGATCTTCATCCACAAGAAGCTGGTCAGACGAAAACTTTATTTTGAACAGGAGAAGCGCCTTCATCGCTCGACTTTACCTCATTGGTCGAAGGACGTGGTTCACTGAAAGTGACACTTAAACTTGGCACAGACACACAAACAAGCCTTTTCCAGCACAAATTGCCTTCCCTTATCCACTGCAGTGGGTTCTACTAAAAGACGGTCCTCAAAAGCACGCAGTTAGGCAGTCACGGGGAGTAAATTTTGGAATGACAGGCGGACATCGGTTTATGTAATGGTTGGAAACAAAGGATGGAAGGAGGCTTCCTCCACAAGAGGCTGATTAAGAGTCTTAAGGAGCAGAAGTTGCGTGGCCGGACTTCTGCCATTGAGTAGAATGTAGGCGAGGAATGCAGTGCCCTTCTACACTCACTGCCAGGAGATCCGCGTCAGGGAGTAGCGATCGGCGAACAGACTCCACTGCCGTCCAACTGATGCTCAAGGTGACAAAACAAAGGCGACTCGCCTCTGCGAGAATAATCTGTTAAACCAGGTCTGCCACTGCTTCACCTTATTCGCAAGGATTAAGTGAATTTTATGATATTCTGTAATGCCTAAACCATAAAAAAGGTTGTAGGCACGCAAGTTCAGCGAATATGTTAACGTAGTAAATAATTGAACTTGATTTTACGGTGAGATTTTTTTCTCTCCTCGTCAAAACCAAACATCAAAATGCAGCATACAGAGGGTTTGCCAGCTCCCAACTATTGCCTGAAGGCGTCCTCGATTCACATGCCAGGCCTTTGGCCACTTCTCTAACCGCCGGCGGGAAAGGGAGCTGTGGAATGCCTTAAATCCACCCTCATCCCTCATAGTTGAGGCTTACTTGGACATGGATTTAATATTTCGCCTGGATTGTGTCTTTTTCTGTCGATGATACCGCCAGAAGACACAACACGCTTTCAAAGCACCTTTTGTTTTAGTGCAAGCCTTAACACTCGGTCGACAGTCATTGGGCGAGGAATGCTCGGAGGTGAATTTCAGTGTGAGCAAAACCTGTGTTGGTTAATTGTGGTTAAGTAAATGATGCTTTGGTTATCATTTTTTTCTACCTCTTTTGCTTCTACAACTTCTAGATCCGACGCGACTCAACCTGTGCCTCTCAAACCAGTCCAATGGAAACATATTCAAGGTGAGGCGTTCTGTCTTCCTAGAAAGGCAATAAACTAGAAACCATCAACAAAGCCTCCTTCCTTGACTACTTGTTGAATGTAATGGAGACCTTAAACATATGTGCGTTCACCGATTTGGTCCAATTTTGAACTCCTAGACGCCGAAGTACCGATGTAGTGGAGCTTGTGTGCTCCTAGATTGGTGAATCCTTAGCAATGACCACGTGCTAGGGACGTGGAGTTTGTGGATAAAAGTTGTTGATTAGGGCAACTGCGGTGGCTGTCATCGCGGCCACCAGCTCCTCATCTCCAAGGTTACCTTCAAAAAGGAGATGCGGATGTGTGATAGGCATCGCAAGCAGCACAAAGCCTTCAGGCCTGGTTCAAAGGCTTCTAGGACCCAGTTGAAATGCCACTCTTTAATCACGTCTTTTATCAGGTGACAAGCGACCTGTCACATGCATCCGGACTACTCTCAAGTCATTTGTGCCTCTTGCGTTGGTTCAGCTCTATAAGTTTACTATAATCCTGTGTGTTTTATCATGATAAAACGCAAAAGGTGGCACATGATCTCCAGAAGCGGTCAGGAATGGTCAACTAAGTGGAAGAAAAGTCCTCACCCAAAGATGCAAGAGGAGAAAACGACTACTCGCTTCCCCTTATCTGCAGCTCGAGTTATACTTCTCCTCGGTTGGAAGCGTTTATTCTCAATTATTCATGACAATACCGCGGACTCCTTTGGTGTCCTTGTGAAAGTGACAGAGTACTGCACCAAGCGAAACTGATTATACTAAATGCTACAAAGTAAAACCTTGTGTAAAGCAGTTTCACGGCCCAAACGATGTTTAAACAAGCGTTTTTACCTCACTGGTAGTTGACTTATTTGCCTTTCCTATCCGACTGCTGGACGACCGTCTGCTTGGATCTTTCTCTCCCTATCTGCTCTATAACACGGGAGTTATCTAATTATCCTAATTTTCTTGCTGCCAATCCTTTCTTTGCTTTATTCTAAGAGATATCTCGTCAGAAATTTAAAAGCGGCAAGAATTTTTGTTGATTGGAAGCAAGCGGGGTACACCGTACTGCCCAACTAATCTGGAGTAAATCACTAATTAAGTAGTATATGATAGTATGAAATAGTCCATTCAAAATCACACATTTAAGTGAAGCATACAAACTTAAGGCAATTTAAGATTCTTCCAATCTCAATTTATTTCATTAAGCAAAGGGGGAGAAGTAGATGATCATCATTGGGATACTGGTGCCTTGAGAACGTGATACTACTTTAGTACTACTTACAAGTGGATCGAGATTATAACAGGGAGGGACGCCCGTTTTACCCCTATTCATGCCTAACCTGAAATCTAATAGAATTCTTGAGACAGAAAACGTATCCTCCGAACGAAAAAGGCACCTTAATTTATAACCGCCGGATACGGTTCTGAATTAGCAGGACATTAATTTACTTCTTTTCTGTCGAGCCTTATCAATCATCGCTCTGCTCCCAGTCAATCTACTGCTAGAAATGGAGTTTAATTAATCACTCGATTTCTAAATTCTCTGTATTGCACATTCATTTCTCACATCATTTGTGGCTCGTCTTTTTCCCACAACTGGTAAACTAGCAGATGAGAAGTGCTGTGCTTTTTTAAATTATCTGTATCCAATTTGATTGGGTTTTTTCGTCCAACAATTAATCTCTCCATAAACACACCCGAAGAGAAAAGGAACACATCTCGAAACATCGCACTGCCCTGTGGAGGCAATTAAGTCATTTTTGCATTACAATGCGTTATGATTTTTTCCCTCAGATGCAACTGTCTGATAACTAATGCAGGTCCAACTGGATGTGCACATTTGCTCTACCACAGGATAATTGTAAAGAACCGGGGAAAATTTGGGTGGGTTGACCAAACCGGAGTGGAACCCTTTATCCCCTCATGGTAAAGCCTCAAAGTAGGCGAAAAATGAGAAGTTTACTTGATAAGTGATCGTGAGTGTTGCGCAATTTCATTTATTGCTCAAAGGAGAAATTAAGCCAAGTTTCTGGATCTCCATTAGGCTTCAAGAAGGATTTGACAGCGTTGTAAATGTGAGAAGTCGTATCCAGAATCGATCAATCTGCGTCCAAATATTTGTTCGTAAATTACTTCGCACCTTTAATTGTATCATCCGTCACTGTTTGCAAAACATTCTTTGATAGCTTTTTAAGAAAACGAATGCATCTTTCCACAGCCTGCTGCGCAGTCCCTGTCATGTGATTGCATGCGAGGACGGCGCAGTGTACAAATGTATCACCACAGCAAGCACACCCACCACGCCACTTCTTACCCGCCTTCGTGAGCCGCCTTCCAGCCCACCCACGCTCTACGTGGCCACGGCAACAGATGCTACAAGCACTGGTGAGGTGACAGGCATCTCAAGAGTTGCGCTGCTAACAAACTGCAGTACAAACTTTCAAGATCAATTTTTCCCCACCTAAACTGCTTAGACTCACCCCTGTCCCCGTTACCTTTGTGATCACCTACGCGATACTGAAGTGGAAAGAAAATTGCTACTTGTTTCGTATGAGTATATGTTTTATTTTGCCATAGGGTTTGCCAGTTTTGTATTGACCTCTAGAAGTTGGAGCAGTATGCTGTCAATTCATTTACTTGTCCCATTGAGAAATAGCACATAGTTATGGTCGCAACAATCCACAAGAGTGCTTTAGGCAAGTAAGAGAGCTAACATGGCATTCTGTATCATGGATAAAATATCTTAGATATGCTACTTAAAATTTTTCAGTACCATGTTTATCGGAAAGTGTATTCGGACCATAATCTTTCGTGTTACCTCCGGTAGGTTGCAAAATGGGCACAAAATTGACCAGGAGCAGACTGATTAGGCTTGGATTACATCTTACATTTAATTCTCAATCAACTAAGCCGTCTTAGATGGCATTACGGGCCTAGTACTGCCTTATAAGGAATTCATTTCCACTGATTGAGAATAGCCAAAGCCCAAGGGAACGTTTCCGTTTAATTTTTAATGAGTTCTGTTTTCACAGGTTTTTTATAGCTATTCTGAAAAGTAACAACTTGGCGAAACCTTAGGCTTCTTACTACCGTTCAAGAGGTCAGGACTAACTAGCTAGCTACTGCATACCTATACCTCGTATCCCTTTGTTTACACACCTTTGTCGGTCATAAAGACATCTGTGCCAATGCCCAGATTACCGTGACTGGGGGTTGATAGGAATCAGGATCACACGCATAAATTGCAGCTTTTAGCAAAATTATTTACCATTCTAAAAATGGGATGTTTATTAGACGGTTGAAATGTTGTACTGATCAAAATAGACTACTCTGTTAAGATAACTCGAGCAACTAGACGCCAAAAGCCAATCACACCAAAGATGGGTGAACCGTCGGTAGATCTAATCTTAAGTAATGAACTTAGTAGTGTTTTATCCGTTTAATTCTCCCGAAAGGCAACAGTGGGGCGAAGTCTGCGAATAGGCGGCATCAGCACAAGTAATACAGTTCTTGATCTCTCGCTCTGACATTATTTACCGAGTAGTTAGTACCAAAAGCTAACGCACACACAGAACCGACTCTCCTTTTAAAGTAGGCTGGCCAAAGAAATTAATGAAAAGAACACCTCATTAAGAGCCAGCCGATCTACTGATGTGTCATAAGTAGTATATGCCATGTGTAATTTGAATTATGATTTAGAGGCTATGACCACCAGACTATAAGTAGACAGTAAAGTCTTAAGCGATACTATCCAAGTAGGCTAAAAGAACGAAAGTCCTGGCCAATTTGTGCTCAATTTCGAGGTGGAAAAGCAGTTAAGTGAAAAATCCGCGACACGTAAATCAGGAAACATGAGGACTTTTTTTTCCAGTAAACGACAAACACATTAATTTTTCCTACATCAATAGATTCTATTTTCTAAGCGCGTCGTCAGACTCAATTTTGGTATTTTTTAAATGTCTACGCCATCCAGAATTATTCCGCTTTAAGGATATTATCAGCAGTGTCAAAAGATGAAGCCAATCACCAATTTTTTTCACAAAAAGTGATGAAACTACGACTTTAACGCGTAATTAGGAAGATGCTGACATACATTATCATCCTGTCGGCATTGATGGTTAAGGATGATAGGTGAATACTGGGCCAAATGAAAATTGAGCTGCCTTACCGTTCTCCACCTGAAAGGCTGAATGGTCCAGACACGATTAAGACGCCCAAACTGGCGCAAACATTGGGAGGATTTTAGTGCTGGACAAAGAAAATTGTGGTTTGGATGATTAGGTGAAGGGCAGGTTTAATTACTTAACGTCATAAAGTCACAGCTCAGACGGGTCATGTGTTAGGACGATTTCCCCCTCTTCCCCCTCCTCTGTCCCCCTTCAGTCCAACACTAACCATGTAAGTCCATGTGAGTAAACAAAATTCATTGCATTTCCTTCCACTACTAGGCCATTGGCTATTAGGAAAGCTACTGGGACACCTTTTGTCCCCCCGGTTTTAAATTCACACCAGTTTAAGAAGCTGCCATTTGACTAAACTGATGAGATGACTCGTAGCTCCTGGAAAATCTATATTTGAATTACTGGATCTATGAATAGACGCTTCTTTAACTTTTAGTTCAATCACGGCCAGTGGAGACCATAGTCAATCTTATTTGGCTTTATTTATAATATCAAATTTACCAGGAAGTGAGGCATGGACCCTCAGATGATAAGAGTGTGACATGAAGAGAGGCGCGCGAGAGATGAAACAAAAGAGACAAACGAGTTTAGCCTTATTCATCGTCGTCCAAATCTTGAGTGTGGTCGCCACGCAAACTGTGGGGAGCGACGAGAGATCTCTTTTGCCCAGTAGGGGTTTCCAATCATCATCTCTTCATCGAAATCACTGAGGAGGGGATAACGCTTGGCTAAGCGATAACGCGAAGGGAGAGGAAAATCGGTATCATCCTCGGGCTCTCCGACCGGCAGCGCAGACGAAACCGCAGGGTCCGCTGGACCTTCTAAATCGTGGAGTCGAAGACTGTTGACAAAGTAGAAGAGTGTTAAAATGGAAATGCAGGTGGCACGCATGATTCAGACTGCAGTCTTTTGTACAGGTGCATGATGCGAGAGCGGGCTTTTAAGCGCCCCCCCCTGACCAATCAGAATGCAGCACCAATAGAGTCTCTGTGTAGGTCTACTGGGCCGTGTCCATCACTTTACAACACAAATGCACTTAGTATTATTCAGAAACACTCATTTAAAATGGTAGAAGTTTGTAAAAGTGCTTATAAAATTAGTAAATAATGTTAAAATGTTATCATGTCATGTACATTTGGCCTGTCAAAGGCGGACTCCTTATGTCGTTCACGTCGGCTTTATTGGTCACCTGGAACATGCAAGCGTTTGCCATGCGTAACAAGTAACTTCATTTTTGGCTTTCCATTTTAAAGAGGATAATAGTCTGGGTTTTAAAAAAGTTTTTTAGCCCCTAATTGACTATTTAAAGCTATAAAAAGACGTTTTTGTTAGCCAAGAGATGCTTCTTTTCAGCTACTTCTCCTTCATCAGCTTCTTGCGCTTTCTTTACTGACAATCTGCTGGACCATTGCGTTTGCTAAAAAGCTGCAAAACATGCTAATTATTTGTAAATTTCATAAGGTCGTGTGTGTGTGTTTATGTGCGTTTTCTTGATAACACCAATGCTACAATAATTAGCGTCTTTCTTTTCATTGTCATTTTTTCAAAAAAGGAGGGCTATTTTACTAAGCACTTTTGATAATATCACATTGAGGACTTGCAGGGAAGATTTTTTGAAAATATTGCTATAAACGGAATCTTGGACTGAGTTTTTTTAGCTCTTAGCCACCTTTAAAGAGCCTATTATAAACGTAACCAAGGAACCCAAAAATTTCACAAATATTTTTAAAGTACTTTTTTAGAATAACCAAATCGCATGAAAGGTAATAATTTATACATGGAAAAATACTGAATTAATTTAAGTAGTAACTGACAGTTTAAAAAAGTGTCTTATTTGTCAGTCTGCCGTGGCACAAGTTTACGAATTTATGGCCAAATTCTTTACTCGTTTTGAAAAATAACAATTTATTAATATTTTTTGCTGTTATTGGAATTATGGTGGAAGTTAATAAGCCATTATTGTCTAGAAATAAAATGCAAAAGGAATATTTGTTGCCAAAAACTGCGACTTTGATTAAGAAAAAAACTAAAGCAATCTTAGCTACAAACTTCTACGGTATTCTTTGTTAGTTGTGGACGAAATGACCACCGAACTTTGTTGTGGAATTATTATCCTCTGTAATGTACGTCCTATAAACCCCGTCGCGATAACTTCTGTGTGTTATTGTAAGTAATTTGCAGCCGAGCAATTGCTTTGCAGTTCCGTTTCAGCCTCGCATAATCCCTAGGTCTTTGTAAATGCCCACATGCTGACTTGTGGAACGATTGTCTGACCCTGAATATGGGGAACAGGGGAAGGGGGAAAAGTAGTTGGCTCCAGAGAGGTTTCGCGTGCTTCATAAATCCAGCAGCTGCATTTTAAAAGCCGATGACAAAAACTCTTACAAGTAAGCTTGGATACTCTGTTTTACACATCACATTGGTGCCTTGGACTCTCAAAGCTCCGCAGTTGTGGACGACTTGGACCTCAAACCACATCGTTCGCCCTATATGTTCCATCCGCACCTCAAAAATAGCCATTCTTCTTTTGTCCTCCGGTTTGTCTTGAGTGTTCGCCTTCTAGATCACCAACCTGTGCATTCTTAGAGCCAAAGGCTGCTATAATCAGTCCTGAAAGTGTCATTTTTCCTAAAACTGTGACCAGTTGGCAGCTCCCACACTCTACACACATGTCAAGACGTCATGATCGCCACTCAAGTGTCTTGGAGCAATCCTTACAAGTCATATCAAAGGCAGTCAACACTATGGTTCGTGTTAGTAATAAAATAATCACTTCATAGGCAATTAACATTCCACCACTTTGGCTTGCTGATTAGACGAGTCGGAGTGGAAAGACAACCTCGAGAGGGAGGGAGAGAGAGAGAGAGGAGGGAGGGTTGGTGTGGATTTACTGCCCAAAAGTTTACCCATTTGCAGTTAGTGCGGATGCGTTATATACGCTTCACCAATGCAAAGGCCTTCATCCCGTCAGGCGATTGACGGTTGTCTCGTGCCGGCTCAAGTCCTCCACTGGCCCCACTCCAGCGCGTTGGGCTGGTGCTAGCATCGAGATGGTGATGCGGTTCCAGCCAGAATTGTGTATCACAGAACGTCTTCAAGAGGACCTTCAAAGCAGACCAACTCCCAAGACCAACCAAACCCTTCCAAATCCACGTAACTGTAAATGCATGAGAGGAGAAAAGGCGCGAGCTACAGTCATCGCAGTATTGTGTAGTGTGTTATGCAGGTGTCTACAATTAAGAGGCAGAATTTTTTAAAACAAGCTTTATATCTTTCGCTCTACGGAGGCACAGATGAAGGCAGAAGGAGTAAGGGGAAAATCCATCCAGTTCCCCGGCGGTGTCAAGCATTGACGTAGGATCGGTGCAATACCCGCCACCTCGTATACGACAGTTAGACGAAGAAAAAGGGAGGATAATAAAAGAAAAGCCACCAAAATGACGGACAACGCAATGTTTGTTCAGATCATTTGTTTATCTGCCCAGCCTCTTTAGTTGGCGGGCCAAGGCCTTAGCCTAGTGTCCCTCCTCGCCTGTGTTCTTCTTCGCAGGATCTACTTAGCGAGGACTTTATGTTGTTTCAATCTGTAGAAGGTAACTAATCAATCTTCCCTCTCTTAAAAATAGACCAAATTAATTAAAATCCACTTGAAAGCTGTCAAGCAGAGAGGGGAGCTGAGGAGTCGTCTGGGATGGAAGTAATTGATGGATGGCACAGGGGTTAATCGGTCCTGGTGAGGCACGCCGCAGAGGTGAAGCTGAACTACCTGCTTGCGTTTTGTGGTCAAAATAAGTGCCTCTCCAATGTGTACATAGTCTGCAATCACACTTAAAAAGGCAGTCTTTTCTGGGTCTCTTGGGTCGGTTGCCTTTCAAAATGCCTTCCAGAGGCAGTGCTGCTATGCTGCTGGGAAAGTTTAAGGGAATGAACTTTTCCTTTTTCCTTCAAAAAGTGTCTACAGCTTTTTTAGGCGGTTTGCAAGACCTTTCGCCATAATTAAGTTAATCCCTCACCGAGGGACTTTTAGCCTCGAAGCACGAAGAAGTGGAGCATTTGGATCTAACTCCTTCATTCCACGCCAATTCCTTTACTCCGTTTTACCACTTGTAGTCGCAAGTGTAAAGGAAAGCGTAAAAATGAAGAATTGATTTAAAAAAAAAACCTACTTTTTACAGAAGGTTGAAGAAGCAATTTTGGCTATTGCTTCGGTTCTATATGGCAGTTCAGGACTGCCTTTGTCACAAACCAGGGTTGCGCTGGTTGCCGGCTGGATGGTGGGAGCGCCTGGAGTTCATCCAATTCTCGTAGCCAATGGCTCTACGAGAGGAGACGCAATCCCTACACAGCGTCTTCTTTTTCACTGGGGGTCCCCGCTGCAAGTACTTTGTTGCGCTGAGCCACTCCATAGCCCCTGCTTTGATTGTGACGGCCTAGTCCACCTTAAGTAGACCGGGTGACTGCAGTAAGTGGTGATGAGAAGGAATTGGTGAAGCAACACGCTTTGTTCGTCTCTTTATAAAATGCTTAGGGTGACGGCTTGGCAGACAGACAGACAGGCAGAAAAGGGGTTTATGGCACTCCTAGACAGTAAAAGTGTTCCCTCGTCTTCCTACCACTATTTTTAACGAAATTTTTAAGAAAAAAAAGTGTAAGTGAAGTAAGTGAAGCTTTTTGAAGCTTAGTAAACACATTGGTTGTGGCATTTGGAGACTTTTATGAAGATGGAACAGGACATACCAGGCATCGGCTTACCGACACAGTCCAGATGCCATGATGCCAGGCAGGAGCCTTGGATGAGGAGGAAAACAGGAGCAAGAGATGGTTAAGTAAACTGGGTACTCCAAGCCTCCTCGGCGATTAGTTTGGCTGGCTTCTCATACTGGCCGCCACCTACAGAAGTAACCGCAGCAGTCATTGACTCTACTAGCAAACAGTAATTCCACTGGATCCAAGATTTCGTTCTTCCTTGAATGTGTATTGAAGGATGGAAACATGCTAATTCTCTTGTACTTCTATTGCTGGCGCAAGAGCAAGGCCATTGAGTGAAGGATGGACTTTAAAATGATTTTATGGGAACAAGACTCCGCCCTTCTTCGGCCTTGATGCTCAGACATGCAAACCTATCTGGATTCAACCCAGCTAGAAGGGAAATGAATGAGGCAGCACTGACGTCTTTCCAAACGGTTCACGGTTAGCATCATTTTGGTTTTTGATAGCTGTTTTGCAGAACTCGGAATTGGAGCAGTTTAAGTGGTAGTTCTTCTCAAGATCATCACCTCCTCTTCCATCAAGCTTGAGTCTATTCCCTAGCAAGTGAGCTAGAAGGAGCTGGCCTCCGAGTAGGGGCACGCACTCCACCGTAGTCAAAGTAGCTCACTAAGACCTCTTTGAAGACGAAAGGAATCAAAACATTCGGACGGGGACTGCTAATTAGACACACAGAAGGGCTTGAAAACTACCGGCACGGGCTGAGTGCTTTGCAAATTGTCGAAATGTACAAGTCCAAAGCCTTCGATGCCCTTCAAATAAATCGTTAAAACTTTGGATGATGATCACTTGTAAGGGGCAATTCAAAAGGCTTGGGCATGCACTTACCCACCACCGAAGGAGCAAAACACTGTCAAATTGGGTAAGAATGTGCAAAACTTTGGACTGAAAGGACTCACGCGATATCAGTGATTGAGGAAGAAGCTGTCATTTTCGGATTGAAGAAAAAACAGCGCTCTAGTCTTAAGTGAATGGAAGGAGAAAAGTTGTTCGGTGGTATAGCACTTATTTTCAACGTCTTTGTGTATTTTAAGGCAGAAGGTAAAAAAACCAAAGCGCCGATGCATTGTGAATGCTCGGAACCAGCAGAGGCATTGCCTTATAGAAACATCTTAACTGGCACAGTGAGCGAGAGATGATGGCTTTATGTACCACAGTTGGGATCTAAGCTGTCCACGCTTTTTCAAAATGAGGGGCATCCAATGTCCTCTTATGACATATACCACTTTATTACAAATATGCAGCCAAGATATCAAAAACATTAAGGTATCAATGAAAGGGGAGGTGGTGAGTTTGGCTCCGTTGTACTTTTTCATCTCTATTTTAGGAAGCAAGAATTAAGGAGACTGTTTGCCTTGCCTTCAGTGCCTTTAAAAGAGGTACCGATGGAACGCAGTTAGCTGCCTACATTGTTAAGTGGAGATAAGCTGATATCAAGGGTTATCCTTACCTCATAAAAAAGACAACGGCACTTCAGTCCCCAGGGCCTGTACTTTCGTCATTTCAGTAGGCTCTAGGGCGTGTTTCTTGGACTGTAGGAAGTTTCCTTGCCTTATTACAGGCCTTCACGACTTCTGTTAAGACTTGAACTGTTGCGATAGCATGACAAGTTCAATAGCAGAATTGGCTGGTCTTTTTCTAGTAAAATGTTTAATGCACTCTGCGTGAACAAAAACTGCCAAAACGCCAAAACAATCTTTAGTACCTTGCATCAAAGAATTGTCATAGTAACATTTATCTCATCCTTCTTCCATTACTATATATATATAGACGAGTACCGTAGCAACAGGTAGAATAATGCAAGATAGATTAACTGCCAGGAAATCATTACGACATCGACATTAAACGTGAAAAACGTATAGAAAATTTCCTATGGACTTTATAGGCAATAAATGGTTGCATCGTCATGAAGCCTTAGGAAGTGGCGCCACTACGCTAACAACGCTTCATTCCACGCAGGTAAGAATGGCAAATCGCACCTTGCTTTATGTCTAAAATTCCTTTTATGATTTTTACTGTAATAAGTAAAGGCATAAGAAAATTATTTCCTTGTTTCCCTGACCTTCACTGAAAGCGTTTGTAAGCTGATAAATTTTTTACAATATTATATTCAATTTGATTAATAAAGCATTCAATTGTTTGCTTTGGCAGAAAAAAACTTTTTAATCCATATAATCTTTTAATGGATTTCAAGGTTATTATGCTGAAAATTTTTTAAAAAAGACCTCTAAGATTTTAACATGGTGAGGCGCATAGTTGCAGTCTGCAAATAAAGAATAGACTAGCCTCTCAGTAATTTAGCATAGGTAGAGTTTTTTTCCCCTGATTATTTATTATCTTCTGCTAGTAGGGGAGTAAAAGGGTGGTCCAAAATGTTGCACCACTTAATAGACGCATTAGGCGAGAGGTGACAGGCGCGAAAGGGCATTTCGCCGACCATTATCCCCGGCGCTTAAAATGTGCTCCATTAGTTCCATAAAGGGGAACAGTATTTAAGCCTACCGACCGAAAACAAAGCACCGTTTTTTGTTAAGTGTCCCACAAAAATCTTTTTTTTGAAAAAAAGCTGATTATTGCACGGTATTTAGTTGCAAGTAGAGGAATGGTAAATTGATGACCATGATGAAGGACCTTGCGACATTGACACCGCTATCATTAAGAAAAACTGATAGATGCATAAGAAATATTTACCAATTGTGTCTATCAGAGCCTCAAGCACTTTCCTTTTCGCTCTAAGCTACAAGATCTCAGTATGTTGCGCCACAAAGTTTGTGCACTGACCTTTGAAGTAATAACCTATTTGGGCGGCAAAAGTAGCTTTGGCATTAGAAATGGCAAAAGGGAATAGCTCAAAATCACGAAAAAGGTAACGTTTTTAAACATAAATTGCATTGCGCCCTTGTGTGCTATTAAGAGAAGTCCTCACATCACCGTTTGCCCAAAAGATTTGCCTGTTTTTTGCCTTTCAATTAACAAAAGGCTTACTTGCCTCTAGCAGAGTGTACCGACCATTGTAGAGACATAATTTTGTTGTCACAGTTAGGGGAGACCAATGACAAACCATGTTTTGCACCATTATTTATCGTGTAAGCAAAGTTGGATGAATGTCACGTTATGTTGCAAAGACAGTGTCTTCATCACCACCCCCTTGAATCTCCAATCATTTTTACCTGTCACATGAGAATGGCCTGACAGCTGCGCTTGAAAACCTTACAAATTTCAAAATTTTGGATGCACTCTTGCGTTTTGGTAAATCTAGAGGCAAAAAAGCTGCTTTTGTTTTGCCCCTTGAATACGCAACATTAATTATTAGGTGATCAAAAGTAGTAAGAAGTAGTAATCGCAAAGACAACTAAATCCGTGCGCTTAGTCGAGGCTTTCACCTCTAAAATGATGTATTTATGCACTCTAAGAACCTAATTGCAGCTCTCTTTACCTGCCTAAATGAAGTTAAAATTACTAGCATTGTAGAAATACAAGGAATGAGGATAAGACGATGTTTTGTTTTCTTCCTCAAGTCCATCAATTGTCAAGCTTTGCTGCATGAGGTCCGCTTTCAGGCCGTATTTCAGGCAGACGGCCATGCCTTTTTTTAACTTCCAATTGTCGTGCTCAGATAGCGTTGTACTAAACAGTTGCATCTGTAGTTAAAAGAGCAGCGGGTTGCCTAAGAGATCATTTGAGTGGATCATGCAAGGGTAGCCAATGATTCGCTCGTCTGCTTAACAAACACTGAAACAAAAAGCGACCAATTTAACGCACAGATCAGTCATTTGGCAAATGATCAAGGAGCGATGATTCTTACAACTAGTAAGGAAGCAGAATTGGAATTGAGGCCTTTTGAAATTCTTCCGTCTGTCATCTGTGTCATTTACAAGCTAAGTAGCTTTCCTATCTGTCGACTCTGCCAGTTGATGTGAGCGGCGTCCTTTATGTGTTAATCTCACTTGTTGCATGCATCTGAACAAACCGGAGATGAGGATCTGTTTTACCTATCAAAAAGAAGGCGATTAGAAACACTTCTTCATATGTGGGACGTTTTTCAAACAACATCACTTTTGTTAATTCAAAACAAACTCAACTCGCCATGGATAGGCTTTGCAACCTACTTTTATTCTTAAATAACTTTCTCTCCAGTAAAAAATTATTTAGTAAGATAAAGCAACACTTTCTGTCAAAAATGAGAAAAATTTGGCAGCATGACTTTCCTCCAACTTAAAGAGGAGATGTCAAGCAGAGAGTATAAATTGTCTATAAAATTTCCACAATTATTTCTTCCATTTTTGGTTTAAAATTCTTAATTTGAAAAGACTGGTAAGTGGGTAAAGCGGAATTTGTCCTCTCCTTCACATGGATGCATAGATAGGGTCCACCACGCTGCTCCATTAATGCTCCAAGGTGTTCAAACATCCACATATTGCACATCCCTTCATTACTCTCTTCCGACCCGATCAAGAAAAAAAATGGACCTTTGCCATAAGTTCGAGACAATTGGGAGCAGCAGAAAATTTATTTTTCTGCAAACTTATACAGTCAAGGCCATTGCACACCCCAAGAGAACCATAAATCTTACCCTTCTTTGAAGACTATTTTGGCCCAATTTTCGTACAATTTCTCAGAATTCCTCGTTGAATGCTACTCCTTCCTCTATCTGTAAAGCACATGCAATGTAATGGCAACTTTAATAACTTTCATTCTTCCCTCAGCCCACTCTTCATTTAGTGACTTTGTCGCCAAATTTCCTACTTTTACCGCAAATTCGCATTTTTGCCACTTATATGAACACGCTTTTGCTTTCATTATATATTTTTTGGCCAACTACAGTTTCCTGTTACTTATTCCTCATCGCACGCCTGCTGGAAGTCAGACAGAAAATAAAACACAGAATCGCACTGTTAAAGTTGTCGGGAGAATTTGTGATGAATCTTTTCTTGTCTTAAATATGCATTCACGCATCTTAGCATTGCTAGTTTTCGTTGCACTTGAATATGCTGGAACACCTCCACAGAAGTGAATTGAAATACTTAAACCAACTAAATTGGTACTTGAATGAAGAGATTTTAGGCTTAGTTCGCAAAAATTTTATTTCTACACTAAGTTTGTTTATTCGGTCAAATAAAAAATAGCTTCCTCTACTTTTTACTAGATCTTGCCACCAAGTTTATTAATTTTCTCTTCGTTGAGGCGCTTTTTGCCATTTTTAAGCAAAACAAGTCAGCTGAATACTGAAACTATCTTTATAAGAAATTTTGGTCAATTGTAACGTCCCGTGACTTCCTAGAAGGCAAATAAAGACAGAGACACTAGAGCAGAATGTGGGTTTTCTACCAGCAATGAAGCAGTAGGCATGGCCCGAAGGCCAAACCCGGTCGGATAAAACAAAATGGCCGCCCAAGTGACTACAACTGTAACTGGCAGTCAAACAAACAAAGCATTACGCAGAGCATTCCAATAAAGCACATTTGTTAAAGCAATATTTTCTTTAATTCTCCCTACTTTTACCCCGAAAAAGGGCCTGCATGTCTGTGTTGCTATAACTTGCTATAGCAGATTTACAGATGGCCAAAATTATACAAAGGAACAGGTCATCGACGTCCTCGGTGCCATGGTGACCAAATATTGACTTTGTGTCATTAACGGACGCAATTGGAGATGTTAAAAGGGCTTAATACGAGGCCTCAGTCTTCGTTAAATAAAGATAGGCTTTATACACAGTCTCCGCTCACATTTACACCTTCATTCCGATGGGCGACTACCACCCCGAGAAGATAAAATCATGAATACCGCTGCACTCCCCTCGCCTCAGAGCAACCTGTTTTATCCTGCTATGGCGTTTCAAGTGTTCATCCCCAAGGTGGTGCTGGGGAAATCCGTTTTAGTATTGCACCAAAGTGATTCCGTCTAGGAGCTGTTGGACCTTCCTTGTCATACAGCACATTCGACCTAATGAAGCATCCACCGCCCCTTGGAGGCTCAATGAATGTAGTTTCACATCTAGGTTGTATTTTGTCGAGGGGTTAAAAGCCAGATTAATCAAAATCTGGAGCATTACAGAAGATGAACGCTCCAAAGCCGCTCCTTTGCAAGGGCTAACACAAATGCTTGTCTAGAAGGAATTAAAATGCATCAAAGGTGCGCAAGTTAAGGGAACAGACTTCTACCAATTCGTGGGCCTTGTTCGAGTCTGAAAGCGGTCTCCTAGGTAACGGGTTGGAAGAAAACCAGAGTTTCGTTTCATCACCATGCGCTGGAACTTATGATGAGAGTCAGATCTTTGGTCTCTCCTCCTTGAGGGCAATCTACTGACCTTGTTGGAATTAACAGTTGTCTAAGCTAGTGACCTTTAGCAGCCATCATCACCACAGCCGACGCTTTGTGGTGAATTTTGGCCTTATCACAGTGGGTAGTAAAAAACAAAGAAAAAAGACTTCAATCTACTTGTGGTTAATGCATCTTGGCATGACGAAAGAAGGGAGGCATATTGCTACAATTGGGAGAATTGGTGAGATTCTCAAACGGATGGCCTGACAATGACATCTGCCGTCTTCTGCAGGAATGTCATCAACAAGTGGCGTGATGCTGGTCGAAATTCAGCTGGAGGGTTTTTATCACGGAGCTGCCAACGATATCTGCATAGATGGGATGGACATGCAGTATCCCTTTCTGTTGTCCACCTGTTGGATAGCATACACGAAAGGACAACCTAAATCCATCCCTGAGCAATATTCGAAGTGGTGACAAAGATTTGAACAAAAAAATTTGTGATTCGTTTTTTTAAGAACTTTAATAAGAATTGTTAAAAAATTGGACAAAATAGCGAGAGAGGAAGGATATATCAGTGATCTTAAGCATTCTGACCATCCCTCAACAGGTCTTTCGACACGAAGCATCGAAGTAGGTCTTGAAAGAGATACTCAGAGGCTTAAGATATTTTGAATCCAGCACTGTGGTGGTAAATTGGCCAGTTCGAGAAACAATTTACAGCGCTTTCTCAGGGAAACCTCAATCAACTCAAAAAATGAAGCCGACCGACCTCACTCGACGCATGAGCACGTGAAATGCATTGTTGAACGTCGCCAATAAGTAGATTCCGACATTTTGCCCGAACTCATCTGCAGCGATGAGGCTCATTTTTAATCTCAATGGCTAGGTGAGGCATTTGAGATTCAGAAAGTTCACGAATGATAAAAGCGAAGCAGATACATCCACAACACAACGTGGATGTCGAACAAAAGGCTGGGAATGCAGATGTTCCCTGCTATCACAACGTAATAACCCACTTTTTTTGCTCTGAAATTGCAAGGCATGAATGCGAATAACACAAAAATTTTGCCAAGACGATGTCACATGCCATTGTTGTTCGAGGAACTATTCAATTACAGCACGAGCCAATTTGGGCTCATGCAGTTTCCCCATTCGGCAATCAGAATCGACCACCTGAATTATACAATTTAACGGTGTTGCATCTTTGCTTCCCTAAGGCGGTTCAAAGGCCAGCGGGTCAAGCTAACAAACTCACGACCACTCACGCCTTGAAGAGGGAAATTAGGCGTGGAAAAGGGCGCATTGAGTGCGCATGTGACAGCAAAGGCATGGAGGCCACTTACTCAATTGTCATGGCAACCAGTGCCTCGATTCTATGTTAGTAATTTTTTTTGCACTACAAAAAGTGAAGAACACCAGCCACAGCCTATTAATATTGCTCGCCTTGAAGGCAGCACCGAAGAATTTCTCGTTGTTAAAGCTACAAGATTGTCGAGAATCGTTAAAAGCGGAATGTGTCGTCGAGGTCTTTGCTGGTCCCATGACAGGACGACAGGGCAAGGCACAACTTCCTCCCTCCGAGATGAAGTAGTCAAAGTATCTGCACTGCAGCAAAACCAAAGCCCTTTGTGGAACCAAGACCACTCCCATCAGAGACTGGAAGTATACACTTCTTATGGGCGACTTACCAAAGTGCCGCCATACGATTCAACTTGTTGGCAAGAAATGTACAGATTTACGTCAAGACAACTCTTCTCAGTAAATAACTTGCCTTCGTTAAAGGTGTTTCGAGGACTGCCTTGAGTTTGACAGAGCTTTGCAGTACGACCATAAGTCTGGCAGCTGAAGAACTTGAAAGCATCACCATAGGATTGAGAGTAAAAGTTTGATTCCAAGGCCTTCACCGCCTTCAATTTAACATTTTTTCATCTCAGCGCATCGACTTACAGCAACTCGGAGGGAAAACTCGAAGGTTTTGGGATGGTGGCTTCAAACATCAAGTGTTGGGTGATGCATCAACACTTTTACCCCAACATCAACCGGAGAAGTCGAGGCTGGATAGTCGCAGGACATATAGCTTCCACGAGTCATGTTAGAGGCTGTCGTTCGGCTTCTCCGCTCCTCTCCACCTAGATTCTCCTTCGCATTAGGCCAGGCACCGTATAAACCCCATGGTTATGCATGTTCCATGGGTCGGACTTGCAGAGGTGCCTGTCCTTCCACTTCTACTGCGACCTCGGAGCATCACAATGGAACTGGAGGGTGCAGTGTTCGCCCATTTCTCAGGCAAATCACTTCTAGCAATAGCACAGGCCAAGGAGAAATGATGTTTTCTATCAAACAACCCTAAATCCCCGGCATCAGATGCAATCTGGATATTCAAGACCAAATCTTAGCATAATTCCCAGTGACTGTAAGAAATGCCAACACTCATTCAATTCCTACCATTCCAAAAGACATGTTAAATTGCTCACCTTCAAAGATGTGGAACTCCTTCCCCTTGAGCCTTTGCGTCACCATTCGTTCACTGTCTCTTGATTGCCTAATTTATTCGTGAGAACGCACTTGATGTGGACACAGGAACGCCTTTCCCTCAAGGTCATTTGGAACGCATCATGTACTTCAAGGAGGTAGTCAAAATTTTTCCTTTTCTGTATCTCCTGGGCAAGACTCAAACTCTTACACACTGAGAAAATGAGGGAGACAAGTTTCCGTACTTATTCATCACTACTTGGTCAAACCTTCAGCTAAATAGCGGAGCCGCTTTCCCTATCGCATGCTGTCAAGGAGGCTTGTGACACTATTCCGAGCTCCATTACAACTCTCCTATTGATAGATTGTGTGTATTTTTCCCATGAGAGATTTCGATCTTCCACGCCTTAATACTTGCCTAATTACAAGTCTCGAATGGGGCGGTTATTGAAAAGCAATTAATTTTCTTTCTTCTTTCATTGTGCCGCCTTATGGACTCAGTCATCCGCAGCGAAGACAAATTTCTGTATCGCTCTTGCCATAGCAACTGGCTTTCTTAAAAGGCAATGATGACAGCGGGTATAATACTTGTGGAGATAAAAGGTCATCTCATCATAAAGGATCGTTCTACAGTGCTCTAAACCATCGCTTTTAGAACTTCGTTGACAATGGGGTTGTCGCCGTAAGCAGCAGCGTCTTCTCACTGCCAAGAATGTCTCCACTTGATTGATGTGGTGGAAGACTGATGAGGTGAGGTGTCCACATCCGTGTCCAAGTCTCGATTATTCTTGAATGCCTCGGAACTTGTTCTGCCGTTCGGTTCCCTCCGCTCGATGAATATGAAGCGTGGACAAACATTCAATGGAGAAGTGATGTCAATAAAGCTGACATTACCCTGTGTCCCCATCAATTATCTGTCAGCACCACACGCACACAAAAGTCTTTGTTGTTCCATCACACTGGTCGAAACTTCAACGCGACTTGATTTAATAAATCAGATTAGTTATTTAGTTTTCCAGCGAGAAATGGTAGAGTGGACGTGGATTGCGAATGTTGTTACACTTCTGGTTCACAGGTTGGCCGTAGTCTAGCGACCGGTTCCAGAAGTGCCTCGCAGTGATGCACTTTGAATTCTCCAACTGACGTCCTAGCAGGCAAAACTGAGCCTCGGTTCCACCACTGGTCAACTGAATCCAGGCAGCCTGAGAGTTTGAAACCCTGTTTCACTTCCATTGTGGAGTATGAGAAACAGCCTGACATGTTTTTTCATTGCTTTTTAAAGGGTAGGGAAATCGTATCACTATTAGTACTTGGTTTATGTCATCAAACAAGCTAAAATCTTGTTTCATGTATAAATATGGTGCCGTGACACCTCGCTCACTTAACAGTTCCGTCAACTTGGAAGCTGATCTTTGCACTTCCTTCCAGCGGTACGGCTTCCAGGCACCCTTGAGTTATTGCGTACGTGGACAATGCATATTCTGTCCTCTTGTGCCTTCGGAGAAGACTCGAAAGGCGGAAAGCCTTTTCTGAATAAAGAATTGCATATTGCTGGGCGCAATGACGACTCTCAGCAGGCTAATTGAGAAAGACGTCCACCTTTGACAACCAGTCCAGTCCCACTGTCTGTAACAGTGGTAGTCACTTGAAGCGAAGCTAGCCTCGCATCATGTAAAAAGTAGGCTAATAATTGTCTACCGTTCTTGTGCAAAGTTACTTATTATTTAAACACGCAAGACCTCCTCCTCTTCCTCCGATTTCTCCTCTTCCCCTTACCCGTCTTCTAAGTGGATCATAGAAGTGAGAAATAAATGCCGAGGAAGAGAGTTAAAAAACTACCCCCAGAAAACGACTTTAGACACTGTTTTTCATCACATGACGGCTTTTGCGCCAGTGTTCCTGGGACCAGTGATGATTGGTACACTCTCTCGTCTCTCAAATACATTATTCAGATTGGAGAAACCATCAGCTCCATAAACGGTAAGTGATGCCGCAGTCAGGCATCTTTGCAGTAGCACAGAAACTTGGTGACTAGCACTGTTTGAAATGCTCGACGCAGTGGAGGGCCAGCAATAGCACTCAGGGAAGGAAGGAGGGCAACACACTACTTTAGTTGTTTAGTTACCTCAGCATTTTCATCGCACTAGTGCAGAAATGACCAATGGCATGGCCGTCTGACAGTTACATGCAGTGCCAACGCCACAATCTACGCCGGTATTCAAGGTAGCCTCGACGGGTTCCACCAAATCTGGTATCAACAACCCACTTCCAGCACAAGCAACACACATAAAATTTGATCAAAACTTTCAAAAGTACCTATTAAATGCCCTTAAAAGTCTTTAAAGTAAGGCAAAGTTGTTTGAAAACCATTACTACTGCTAACCTAACAATCGTTCATTTGTAAGGAAAGAAATAGTGGAAGTGTTTTGTTGCAAATGACCCAGTCAATGTATGGATCATATTCTCCTGGATTATTCACACTTTATGTGATAGATACACACACACATACATACATACATACACCTGTAAGTGTTTACTTTCGGCCATCATGTTCTGTGGCCTCAAGCCATATCCCCTGTGAAGGGGACAATGATTAGCATAAAGGTTATCACACAACTGACTTTATGGAAGGGATAACGTAAGAATGTGGGCTGGAAACACAGGCGGTAAAAAAGAAAATCCACTCAACTATACTCTAAGGGGAGAAGGCAATCTAAAAAGAAAAAAATCACTCAAATGTACCAACTTTTTGCCATGAGATTTGACTCCAGTAGCTGGGACCTTGATCCTGGCCATTTGCATCTCCTTTAATCAGTCTGCCCTGTTTTCTTGCCTTCCCTTTACTTTTGCCATCCTCCAGCCGCCTGGTTGTGCTCTTTCCAGTAAATGAGCAATTTGTAGGTTATTTCTCAAACCACTGATTCCTTGGAATCCCTTTATGACGAAGGGGGTGCTTAAGTGTGGAGGAGGTTAAGGGGTAAAAAAAGGCGTGGAAGCTTAATAATAGCCTGTGAAATTTATTGTCCTGCAAGAGCTGATATATTGTTGCCTGCGGAACTCACTTGCATGATGAAGCCTTGCCAGGGTCCTAAACTTTAGCTCGCACCGGTAGCTTTCAAGCTCCTCTGCACACTGGTAACACATGGCACATTCGAGTACTTGCCTTCAAAGAAGTCTCAAGAAGCTGGAGGCAGAGGTGAAGAGTGCATCCTATCGTGAAGAACAGCTATTTTGAGTTGAACCATTTGGGTGCAAACTCTTGTGTAACAGAAGAAGGAATACAGAAGTGCCACCAACAATGGGGCAACACTATGTTAATTCCTCTCCGGTTCTGCTATTAGGTTCTTACGACTAGCAACTGGAGCAGGTGATGACTAGCATATTCCCTCGTCTTCTAGCACAGTTCTAATACAGTGAGAAACGTCATATCCTGTTGACTTGGCAAGAAGGAGCAGTGACGTGAGTAACTAGCAGGTTCTTCTCACAACTCCTACTCTGTCGAAATGCCACAGCTAATCGTCACCTACGGAAGCGCCAAAGGTCAGCTTCCAAAGAGAAGGTATAAACGGACGGCCACCATAGTATTTTCACCAAAGATCTGGCCTTCGGGCCATATCATAGCAGCCTTACGCTCTGCTGTACGTCTCTTGTATTCAGGGAAGTCCTAGGAAACAGTGGTTGGATTGACCGAACCCCAAAGGTAATTTGTATTTTAGCAATGCGAGCACCTAAACACCCTTACCCTGCCTGTTAAACTTCATTTGACTCTCAGATCTTGGCCTCATCCTGGTGTTAGACTGTTCCATTCCCAAAAATCGTAATGCAAATAGCAATGAAATAGATGGCCAAATTAAGGTCCTTACAATGTGATGGCAACGAGTGGTCTCTCGTTTATTTAAAAAGAATCGCCCCACTTGAGCGTTTGCAGCAGAGCAGCAAATACGTAATTGAAAAAAGTGACCAGACCAATGAAATTCCTAGCATGCCTTATCAGAGATAAGCTAATCTCTACAGAGCACGAAAATGAGGCCTTTTTCTTGCATATGTTATTTTATGCATTGGCAAAAGCCTCAAGGAGGAAAGTTAAGGCCTAGAGACAAAATTATCGAGGTGAGCTATCAAAAGAAGTTAACAAAATGTTCCACTAGATGATATTTCTAGACGCTAAAATTACCTATTCAGTTTCGGTGCCATTACTACAACCACCGGCAACTTATTTGGGGAAAATTGACAACACTAACCCAAATGTAGTTAATGCTCCGTCTCCTGCACAGGAAATAAGCATTCAACGTGTGTAACATACTTTAAGCTAAACCGATACAAATGCAATTCTAACAAATAATCTAAGTACTAAAAACATCATCCTGTTAGGAAACTCGTAGACTAATTAAAACCTAGCACCTCTCTAAACGCTTTAAAAGCAATTAGATCTCTTGCCAGAGACAATGGCAGCAAAGCTCTAATCATAGTTCCCGTAAGTTCATGCAGTCAAGTTAATTCGAGGGTACTTAAATTTGGCCTAGTCATGTTGTTAAGGTGATTTAAATCAAATGATTGTCACCACGACCTACATTTCTGCATTACGTCGGCTCAAGACCTTTGTGTGCATTACGATAACGTAATTTAATACCCTACTGATTTCTTTTAAGTAGAGCAGTACCCGAAAACTACCCGGTCAACCCGCCACACACTTACACCGAATGCCCCGAATTTAAAAACGCAGAAAATGCTTTTTTGGACCTTTGGATTCGATTTTCAAAAAAGAAACGCATTGGCAGAAATGCTATATTATTATTTCATCAACTAACCCTAAACATGCAAATAGTGGTTGATAAAACGGTGCTCCAGTTTTGTGTTAGTGTACAACATTGCAACATTCACAGGGCTGGAGACAGATGTGTTTGGGTTTCATTTAGCGGCAGCTGGAGCAGTTCGAGGAAGCTAGTAAATGAGCAGAAGTAGGTGGACAGCATAACACAACACCACCGAAGGCAAGGTCAAGGAGCCAGCTGACTCTGAAACCGAAATAAAATAGAAGCAAGGTTGCAGAGAAGTTATCCATCGTGGTTCATCCAAACCCTCGTCAGCTCATTCGGTCATTTATCTCATTTTTGTTCAAGATATGTAGTTTCTACTGAGTTAAATAAAGTAGGAAAGGCATAGTACTTCAACAAATGACTGGCATAGCCCTAACACCCCCACCTGAGAGAAGTTGACGACCCATAGGACAGTGAAATGAACTGTTAATTCAATTAACATTCAACTGAAGAATGTGTCTTCCTTTAATTGTTGGAATCCTCTTTTTGTACTTACCCGTCAATCACTGAGGCGCCAATTTTAAAGTCATTCTGTCCTTTATAATGTCGTTTGCGTTCTCTTAAAAATGGCCACCATAATACCCAAAAAATAAACATTCTTGTGAACCATTCTCTTTCAGACACTTTTAGTGCCCTCCTGGTCTGAACGCACTCTGTTTGAGGTCAATGTTCACGGAGTACTTGTCAACACCAGTTAGCTCGACTGCCCATCTTGACTAGGAAATTTTTCGACACAGAGGTTCTTAAAGTTTTCCCCCTTTTCCAAATAATGGTATCGACTCCTACCACAAAATTTGTTCCTAATCCTTTCCCGCTGCTGCTTCACTTAATTAATGCTTGACTATTCTTTGTAAGCATTTCTCTTGCTATCATACATAAGATTAAACTTTTGCCACAAAGGCATCTTTCATTAAAATTTCTCTCCCTCTTCATGCCGCTCCCACAAAGCGCGGACGTACTCTAGATCTGAAGACAACAAAAACTGATTCTGTGTTACACTTGCAACTCCTCAGGATGGGAGGAGAGGAGAACTTTTTGCTTGCCACCTGGCGGATTAATTTGCTCTTCCAAGCCCGGTGGCCGCAAATTTGTGGGCAAAGCCAAAGTTTTTTGAAGGAGGCGTTTTAATCAAATCAACGACAAAAGCAGGCCTAGCTAGACACCTACAAAAGCCACAGAGTGGCTCGCTAAGACATGGGAAGGTTGATTTGCCGCTTCATAAAAAGCTTCTTTCAATTGTCTCCTGACTGTCGAAGAAGGATTGGATATTTAGAAAGTCAAGGATCTCTATTTCGATAAAAATCTTGGTCAAGATGGGTAGTCAGTCTAACTGGTGTAGACAGGTACTTCGAAAAAAACGGTCCGTCTACGTCTGAACACCGACTTAAAACAGTGAGCAGATTTAATGAAGACAATGAAGTAATTAAATTGCGAGGCTGAAATGCCCGGAGTGAGTTTGTCCAATGATCAGTAATGTAGAAATCCCATTCAAAATACCCAATCACCTGCCAAAGCTGATGGCGCAATCGACGGTGAATGCAAAGTGGCCTACAGCTTACCGCTTAGGAAAAAATAGGAATAGTGAGATGGTGGTGGGTGAACTGCAGTGGGACACCTACCTGACGCAGCTTCGGAATCATACAGTGAATCTTCCAGTAACGCTTCTGGCGGCACTGCAAAATATATCCGTGCGAATGTGAAGGCCACCGAGACGCGTATGGCGTGGAGGGATGGAAACGAAGCGGACACGGAGAGCGTTAATTGGCAATGCACAAGGGAGCGCAAACAGTGTGAGGAAAAAAAGTCCCATTCAAGGCAAACTCACAGTCTACTCGAATTGCACCCTCGCCCAAATCTACCATCTCTAAAATTTAGAAAAAAAAACCAACGCAAGCAGATCAGTGAACCATGAGTCAAAGCAGTGACATTAGAAGTGAATTTTTAAACATACCTTCGTCTTCAGCAGCTTTTCGTTCTATTTCTTTCTCTGCAAAACCACAAAGAAAATTTGGAGTATTATAGGAAAACGGACAAACCACTCAAACGCAAATTGCAAAATAAGTATTCCAATTGAAAAACGACAGAATCTCTTTAGGGCGAATAAAAGGTTGCACGTACCTTCCTCAACGTCGTGCGATTTATTCTCCTCTATGAGACCTGAAAATAGCAATTCTTGCATGGATAACACTGCCCATGCACGATTTCATGGGACTACAACCGATTGCTTCTCTCCCAACACAAATATTGCAAGCGTTTTATTGCAAAAAGAGATAGGCTCCTCGTCGAATACCTACCTAGACCAGCATGTGGCGATTCTGTCACTTTAGCGTTCACATAATTCTCGTCTGGGTGAAAAGGTGAACAAAAAAAGTAATAAACGGATAATCCGTACCGCTTATAAATAAAAAATGGAACTCGCACAAGATAGGTAGAGACTGGAGGGAGCCATGCATAGAAGGTGGAAAAAGAGGAAAGCAAAGAAGAGACGAAGTGACTAGACGAACTCATGGAAGCGTATATGATAAAAATAAAAAAGAAAATTAATAATACGTCATCATTTACGGAGGTGTAATAGTGTAGAAAAACCATTTTGATCTAACTGAAGGTAAACACACCATCTTCCGCAATGGGATCTTCCCCTCCATCTGCCTCCACGACTACAGAGGTAGAAAATAAGAGGAGTAAGCCGAGTCGAAAGCACCTCTACACCCATACCAGAGATCATCCCTATCCAAAACCAGTCCCACGTGTACCTTCCTCGTCGACGACTCTTCCTCCCATTGTGCTCCCAGCCGTACCTCAAACAACACGTCCTCATCCCTACAATTGCATCATCGCAGCACCACTCCCCATCGCCCACTGTTCAGTCAAGGACAGATCTCCTCTCACACCACTCCGGCAACACCAACCACCTTCGTGGTTTTCGCCAAACAGGTGTCTTTCACAAGACAAAGCCTTACGCCTACCTCCTCCTCCGCCATGCTAAATACCATGCTGAGTGCTGGAGTCGGGAGTCGAGCACTTTCCTGCTAGACGCTACTCCTCTTCCAACATAATCCACTCAAACGCAAACTCCGCAACAATCATGCACCAAAAGTACCGACGCGCTCCACCGATGGAGTCTTTCCCAGTCTCTTACCTGAACCAGCATTCGGCGCAGCTGTCACGCTCTTGTCCACACCTGCCTTGACTAAAGGGGAAAGGCAAAACGATAAAAATAGCCACTCCCTGAGTCTCCATCCTCCTCTCACACTATTCGCATTCATCGTCACCCACCCTGGTTCCAACCTGAGCCCTGCACACTCTGCATTTTCAATCACTACCGCTTGCCTTTAAAACGGTATAAAGGACAATAAAAATGATAGATTCTTGAGCAGATGGGTGGACCAATGAATTGAAAAGGTAGGATTGCATGGATAAATAAAGCGCATGACTTAAGCCATGTAAACAAATTTAATTCATGGCAACGAAAATTATATGCTGCACACAGGTAATAAAGGCCTGAGAATGAACAAAATGGAATTCAAGCTTTGGAGAAGTTACATGCAGATATGCATACCATGCCAGCAAGCATACCTGTCTCCTCAATGGGTTTTCCTTCAGTTGCCTCCTCCACGTCAGAAGCTGAAGCATCTTCGCCTTAAATGCGAATGAATCACTCAAGCTTTGCTTCAGTCTTTATACATCTGAAATCTTCCCACTTCTTTTTTATCACAGCAGTAGAATTATGCACTTCACTATTGTCTAGCAAATATGATGCCTTTTTACAACTAAAACTTAGACGCATCTATTGTGGCACCCAACCGCTTGTCGTCTGTGGAACCCAAAAGGAATCAGTTTCGGGGTTTAAACAATTATGCCAGTCTGCTTTTTATCAATGTTAGACAAAGTGACTTCCTAATCGCGCAATTAAATAGCACAGTCATTTGCTTCCTCGACCGATGCGACTCTAGTTCTACCAAAATCACGACTATTCAGCAAAAACTTAGATAGGGTCCTCAACAATTCCCTACCCAGAGAGTCATCCGATGGTTTGCCCGCTTTCCTATCCACATCTGACTCCCCTGGGAGAAAAAAAGGCAAAACAGTAACAAGCAACCGGTTCCATCCACTCCCTGAGTCTCCATCCTCCTTTCACACTAATCGCATTCATCGTCATCCACCCTGGTTCCAACCTGAGCCCTACACACTCTGTATTCTCAATTACTAGCGCTTGCCTATAAAGTGTTGTTTTTAAATCAAAGTCCAGATTGAATCTTTGCCCTCTAAAATGATGCGAAACTTACTTGTGCAAGCAGGTTTGACAAACATGAAGCAAAAAATTGAGCCAGTGATAGTTCACCTTTTCATAGCCTAAATATGCTCTCTGTCTGTTCCTTATTAAAGCAATTTTTAAAAGCTAAGCTTTGCGCTAGAATCATTGAACAAGTGCAGGCAGATCAACGTCATGAAAATGCAATTTAAAAAATTAATGCTGAAATTATTAGTGGAGTTGTATTTCAGTCGAAATACAACCACATAAACGAAAATTGGTCTAATTTACTCCAGCTCTGGTAGATCTTTAAGAGGACTCCTTCGCTGCATTGGTGACAACATCAGCAAGCTCAGTTTGACGTCAAATGTCAAACACGCATACCTCCAGCTCCGCGAAATCACCAGCAGAGGAAGCAGTTTCATATGAAAAAGGTTAGGTTTGGTTGCAACTTAAAAAATCGGATTCCTTCCCGCGCTTTCAGGGATCGATTACTATGCCAAAGGCCACCGGGGCGTATTTACACCTCAAAAAATTTTAAATACCTAAATAAATAGTGAAACTTTAAAGAGCCGCTTGATTTCGTGAATATAATTTAGATTATTGACACTTAAAAGCATATATTCATCGCATGAAAGTCAATGGACCTACCTACAAGAGTACCCATAGATCGCTTGCAATGAGAACAACAAGACTCGAGTAAGTGTCCGTCCATGCCGACGTTAGCTAACAGCTCCATACAGGTTGGCAACGATGGCAAAAAAAGCTGACTGACGTGGGTGGACCAACTACTACAAGTATTTACGCTCCGACACCAACTATTCTTAGTTGGCATACCGTGAGGGTCAAATGCTTATCAGTGCACTATTACGTAGGTTGACAATAGGAAAGAAAGCTCATGTGATCACTACAAGAGGGCATTTTTAGAAATCCAAGGTCATTGGATATGCCAGATAAGGCAGAATCATATGACTTGAGATTGAATACCTCCCAGTTTGCAAACAAGAAAGGGTTATGTTTTGACATTTAAGCAATCTGTCAATCAGAGCTGTGCGCTGGATGGCGCAGTTACCATTCCCAATTAGTCATGTTGGCCTATCTGACCAAAAAAGGGAGAAAATATTGCTTTGTTAGAGAAAATAATTACACATTTTAAATACTGGTGGCTTGAGGATGCCGTAGGACATATAATTTTACATTGTCTATCAAGAATTGCCAGCTAATAAGGAAAGCGAGATCTCAACTGGGCCAATTAAATGTCCATCATCATTCTGCCAACAATGATTAAGCGTCAATGAAACGCACTTCTCCAAGCAAAAGTGCCACTGGGGTTGTGAGTGCCGCACAATTTCGCACTAAACCTCAAACTGCATAGGGCTAAGAAGTACTCGATTTGTGAAGTTGCAGTGCATAAATTTTGCGGATCAACCCTCTCTGGTTGGGGAGCAGCAAGCAACGTGCCATAGAAATGGCCAAAAGAATATTTAACCAAGTAAATAAATTTGTGAAAACAAAATATGAGGACTTAAAAGAACATAGAGATGCATCTAAAATAAATGGAGAAAAAAACAATGCATGGACACTAAAAATAGAGGAATAGATAAATGATGCACGCACGTATGGATGAAGGGATGAAAAGAGGATGGAAACGAAATGCATGAAGAGCGGATGGATGATAGAAAGGATGAATGAATAAGGGATAGGTGGATGGACAGAAGCATAGATTTATGGATGCACATGAGATAAATGGGAATAGAATTTTGGCGAAATGCATCAATTACAGGTCCCCAAGAATAGGCACGTATCACTTACGATTTGCCTGCATGCTACCTTCACCTTCGTCTGGAATGGCTAAAATTGGAAAACGTAGGTTTGAGTGGTTTTTTAGGTACACGTACACAAACGCATGGAAGCCACCAAACGTGCCTTCCTTGTCGGTGGCTTTTCCTTCGATTCCGTTAAGGGGCGGACCTAAAAATGATTTGTACGGAAGCATATAGGCGAATGGGCTCGACTTCACTCCAAGTTGACTTTATTCATCCAAAATCAAATTCCACCTCCATTACCTCCGTAAGATAAGCTGAGTCTGTACATTTTACAAGCGTTCTGTTTCTTCTCATCTTAAAAACAATAATTCTATGCCAATTGCTACATCTACTAAACAGAGCAGTGTCGCTGTTACGATACACCCAGTGCCACGGTTAGTTGGATCCTCGGCAGATAAAATTTTCATATAATACAAATGATTCGTCCAAATTAACAAAGAAACCGATGACATCTATACCAATACCCTACCTGAACCGCCTTGGAGCGATTCCGGCACCTTTATTTCCTCCTCTGTCTCGTCTGCAAGAGAAAAAGTAGAAAAGAACACCAGACCCTAACTATCATTCCTTGTTCCCACTGCTCATTTTGAATAACTTTTAAAGCACCACACTCATGATTACTTATGCTTGCATTTTAATAGGTGAAAAGTTACATGATGGACGGATATCGGATGGATGGGTAAACGGACTCGTGAACGGCTGGAAAAGAAATGAACGCAAGATTGCATGGACGAATGGATACGGCATGGATGGAGATGGACGAATGAAGGGAGCAGAAACAGATTAATAGGCGAAGGCAGTGATGGGTGTTTGGATGAAAGAAGGGCGCATGAACAGAGCGCTACGAGATGCGTAGTTGGACGGAAACGAGGAGACAAACGAAAATGCGAGAGATTAACAGATGAGGGTAAAATGGATGGTTGGGTGGATAGAGATCGGATGAATGAGTAGAAGGAAAGTGAGTACAAAGTAGGATGACACAATGAAGATGCAAGGGCGTACGAGGATGACAGATAACATGGCATAAACGGAAGAACGAATGAAAAAAAGCAAGGTGGATCAAGTAAATTTATTAAAATGGAACTAAAACAAACATACCATCTTCCGCAATGGGATCTTCCCCTCCATCTGCCTCCACGACTACAGAGGTAGAAAATAAGAGGAGTAAGCCGAGTCGAAAGCACCTCTACACCCATACCAGAGATCATCCCTATCCAAAACCAGTCCCACGTGTACCTTCCTCGTCGACGACTCTTCCTCCCATTGTGCTCCCAGCCGTACCTCAAACAACACGTCCTCATCCCTACAATTGCATCATCGCAGCACCACTCCCCATCGCCCACTGTTCAGTCAAGGACAGATCTCCTCTCACACCACTCCGGCAACACCAACCACCTTCGTGGTTTTCGCCAAACAGGTGTCTTTCACAAGACAAAGCCTTACGCCTACCTCCTCCTCCGCCATGCTAAATACCATGCTGAGTGCTGGAGTCGGGAGTCGAGCACTTTCCTGCTAGACGCTACTCCTCTTCCAACATAATCCACTCAAACGCAAACTCCGCAACAATCATGCACCAAAAGTACCGACGCGCTCCACCGATGGAGTCTTTCCCAGTCTCTTACCTGAACCAGCATTCGGCGCAGCTGTCACGCTCTTGTCCACACCTGCCTTGACTAAAGGGGAAAGGCAAAACGATAAAAATAGCCACTCCCTGAGTCTCCATCCTCCTCTCACACTATTCGCATTCATCGTCACCCACCCTGGTTCCAACCTGAGCCCTGCACACTCTGCATTTTCAATCACTACCGCTTGCCTTTAAAACGGTATAAAGGACAATAAAAATGATAGATTCTTGAGCAGATGGGTGGACCAATGAATTGAAAAGGTAGGATTGCATGGATAAATAAAGCGCATGACTTAAGCCATGTAAACAAATTTAATTCATGGCAACGAAAATTATATGCTGCACACAGGTAATAAAGGCCTGAGAATGAACAAAATGGAATTCAAGCTTTGGAGAAGTTACATGCAGATATGCATACCATGCCAGCAAGCATACCTGTCTCCTCAATGGGTTTTCCTTCAGTTGCCTCCTCCACGTCAGAAGCTGAAGCATCTTCGCCTTAAATGCGAATGAATCACTCAAGCTTTGCTTCAGTCTTTATACATCTGAAATCTTCCCACTTCTTTTTATCACAGCAGTAGAATTATGCACTTCACTATTGTCTAGCAAATATGATGCCTTTTTACAACTAAAACTTAGACGCATCTATTGTGGCACCCAACCGCTTGTCGTCTGTGGAACCCAAAAGGAATCAGTTTCGGGGTTTAAACAATTATGCCAGTCTGCTTTTTATCAATGTTAGACAAAGTGACTTCCTAATCGCGCAATTAAATAGCACAGTCATTTGCTTCCTCGACCGATGCGACTCTAGTTCTACCAAAATCACGACTATTCAGCAAAAAACTTAGATAGGGTCCTCAACAATTCCCTACCCAGAGAGTCATCCGATGGTTTGCCCGCTTTCCTATCCACATCTGACTCCCCTGGGAGAAAAAAAGGCAAAACAGTAACAAGCAACCGGTTCCATTCCCTTCCTCATTTCATTTTGTGATAGCTGATGTTTGCTTGATTGATTTCGTAACTTACATTTAGAGAAAGCGAATACACGCTGGATGGACACCGAATGGATTAGTGGATGGGTGAGTAGATGGATAGATAGGGGATAAGAATGGATGAAGGGTAAAATAAATATGGGACGGATAAAAAAGCGTGATTTAAAAGGAGAGGCACCAGTCGGGAGTACGAAAAAGGTGGGCTCGAACGGTTTAGAATAGAATGAGGGCAAACTTACTATCTACTTGAGCAAGAACGTTGCCTTCATTAGAAGTTGCTAAAATTGCAATATACAGGTGTGAGCGGCTTAATTAATAGCCATACACACGGAAGGGAACGTTCCCATTTGCCAAGAGTATAACACATACCCTCTTTTGCGGCATCCTGTTCTTCGGTTCCTTCCGTAGTAGAATCTAAAATACGCATGCAAAACAAACGAACGGATTAATCTGGATTGACTCGAAATTGGCTGTATTTATCAAAAGCAGACTCCCTCCCTCATCACCGCGTTTTATGCATACCTTTCTCATTAAACGAACTCAGTTCCTCTGCAAGACATAAAAAGTCAGGTTTTATTAAGGTACCAATCAAATGCTGCAATAAGTACTACTATCAACAATTTTCTCGGCACACGTTACTCCAATTTAAGCAAAATCTTATTATATGCAAATAAATTCAATCCTCACCTGGAGCGCTATTTAGGGGTTCGTGCGGTTCCCTGTCCACGTCTGCAACGGCAGTGAGAGGATAAACAAAATGTTGTGGTAGCCGTCCTTTGAGTTTTACCCCCCATCTAACATCACTTGTGATAGATGACGTTAACTTTACCGTATTCGCGACTCATAGTTGATGCATTTCTAATAAACGGTGCTTACAAGATGAATAAGTGCTGCACAGATAGACGGGTGAATGAACGGGTTTAAATGAGATGAATCCTGAGTGGATATGCTGTGATGGACGCGGATGGTTTGAAAGGTATCCAGTTATGATTCAAATCTACTTGTTAAACTGGGGGCTTCCATCCTAGGCACATGAATAGCAAGCAGTCCTCCGATATAAATAAGCTCAGTTACGCCCATAAATTGCATAATATGAGTTAAAAGCTCGCCTTTCTTGTCCTACTACTGATAAAGGAGTCGTTTTAATCGCACAAATAACAGACTAATTCAAGACTGACAGCTAAAATAGTGTGTGTTTGATGCATGTTTGAACCCATTGTACTATAATCATCAGTGCAGCCTTTTAAATGCAAGTATCACTACACGTATGTAAAAAGCTTCACCAATAGTTAATCCCGAAATTGCGGTCTTTTTTAACATCCGCCAAACATTTTTCGACGACACGAAATAAAATTCTTACATCTAAAAGCAATTGCTGTTTAAAAATATAAAATCCCTGTGTGAAGTAGAATAGCTTTTCCCTCTTCATCAGCAACGGTATCGAAAGTAAAGAACTAACCTAAAGAAAATAATTCATTCTTTGTTCCTGAAAAAAACGGAAAGACGAGGGCAAATAGGGAGAAAGTGAATAGCGGAAATTGGCACAGAGCATGAATAGAATTGACGACTAAGTTCAGTGGGAATGACCTCGTAATGTCATTCCCTTCCCGAATGACCTTGGGCTGTCTGCCTAACGACGTGGTAGGTTAAATTTGAGCATAAAACTTACGGATGGGGGGATGAATGAGTGACGGGTTGATTAAATGGGGAAACAAAAGTTCGATAGTGAGTATAATTCAACTAGTAATAAAAATGGAAAGTCACTGAAGGACGAATCAACGAGGGGCAGACGAGTGTTTTCAAAAAAAGTTGCTGATAGTGTATAGGAGGTAGCATAATCGAAGCATCTATAAGAAATCTGCTCCGTCTTCTTACCACCAGGCAACTTAGCGCTTTCAGACACTTTAGCTTCTTCTGAGGTTCCTGGCAAAAAGAAGGAAATTTCGTGATGTTCTGTATTAAAATACGCTGGTAGCTATTAAACTAACCATCGGAGGCAAGCGTTGTTTCCGGATCTAAAAAATGAAGAATTACAGTAATGACTTCATGAAAGAGGAAGCTTAGTCAAGGAATTCGCTAGGTGATGCAAGTACTGTTAATGCCCCAGCCATTTGCGTGAAGAAAAAAGACCCATCACGCAAAGGCCCAGGAAATCTCTGACTGTTCCAGGGAAAAATATACTGGTGAATGAGTAATTACCTAGTTTGATGGCTGGGTCGGTTAAGTCATGAAGCGGTAAATGTCAGACAGGTTAACTGAGTGATACGTGTCCGAGCGGAATGACAAAGAGCAAAGCACATTCAAGGCAGGATTAAGTTACCATTTAAAAGGAGAAGATCAATAGGAATGATACACGGAAAACCAAGTTGAAGGTTAACATCAGCATACTTGGGATGTCAACAAATGAATCTACAATGGTTCGAAGGGAGAAAGATTTGAGGCACTACTGCGATGGTAAACTGACATGAGAGCCAACAGATTTATTCATCAGTATATGTGGTGTCTAAGATTGGGTCAAGGTTAGACTAGGGGTAAATGGAAAGGTGAGCGAGTCAGATAAGAACTTATACATAGACAAAACTTAACAAACTATGCGTCGAGGTTTCTACCTTACCATAACTTCACAGTTCCAAATTCTTGTATTGTCAGACGTCATGTCACAAAGAATGAAATGCTACCTAACGAAATTTATAGTTAAGCTCCGAAGCTGCATTATTGGGCTGTTTTGTTACAAAAACCTAGCTGCAGATGTCTTGCTTTACCTAAAAACTCTTACGACTACTTTCATTTGGCTTTGCTTATGCTGATTACCATGCGTATTTGGTAACTTAAGACAGCACTGTGGTCTGTGAAAAAGGAACGTACAAAGATGAGTGGTCCAAGCCAAGCATATATTATTAAATCTACTCCAAAAAAATGCAAATTCCTGGTTAGAGATGGTGGTTTATTCGCGCCAATGTAACGACAAGAAGTTTGCCTTGCTAACTTAAGCTGTTAACTTCCTTCCACATTTTAGATAATATTACTCGCGGAGGTACGGAGTAAATAAATAGCTTGTTCGGCTACGTTGACAAAACAACACATTTATTCATCCCAAAAGTGGTAATTAGGAGAGGCAAAAATGGCAAGTTTTTAATAAACATGTTTTGTATCAGCAATTGGTTTAAGATTGCTTCAGCTGATAGTTTTGAGACGCGGCAAAACGAACAGAGACGTGTTTTTTACCTAGCTGAACAAATAGGCAACCAATTTTCGCAACATCTATCAAAACACCGACTTGATTCAAGCAATATCTAAATCAGCTTAAAATTGCTTTCAAAACAATGACGGCATCGTCAAAATATTGTTACTAATAGAAGTTACCACTTACTAGCTAAAGCGCATCCGAAGCGAGCAAGGATGAGTAGAAAAATCAACCGAAAAGACGAGCGCATCTCGACAGTGTGTTGTCTGAAAAAGTAGTTCCACAGGCCTAACCGAACCGTCTGGCCAATCAGAGATTGGGCTACTGCGCCAATGGAGATGAGACATTTGAACACGCATAACCATGTAGATTTTATCGATTTTTTGTCATGAAAAGACCTTGAGGTCGCGTCACTGTTTGTTGATTGGTTTAGCAACGCTACGACGTGGCGGATTATTTTTCTCTTCTTTACAAATCATCATCATTGGGCGTCAAGCCAGCCCTAGTTGGCGTGAAAGATGAACGCTCTAGATTATGCATTACAAACCTTTGCAAGCTAGGGTTGAGAAAGATTTTACCAGACTTGACCATACTATATCTTCATTTGTTTTACTCAGAGACCCAAGTGTGAGTGCTCAAAATTTTCCCGAAGTTTCTCTTCAGTTGTTTGCATTACGATCTCGAGACTTAAATAGCATATCGCTACGGTTTAAGCGCAAATTAAAGGGATATGCTTTATTAGATGAAAGGACTTGTTAATTATGCATCGCATTGCTGGATTAAGCAAAATCAAAGAAAGATTGGCGTTACAGTGCGGAAGAGATTGGTTGATAGGTGCTTTTTAATTACGTGATTAGAAGCAAATTTATCGTTTTTGGTGCGTGCAACAAATAATTACACTTTTTTTATTTATTTTGTCCTAAATGCTTGCAATTTTGGCGAACTAAAGCAGTGTCCCGTGCGTCTTCATATTGCCTTGCCAGCATGTATGATACAAGTTCTGCCCTTGATAGACGAACAATGACAAGCTAAGTGAGTAAAACTTGACACTGCCCTCGGACAGACCCAATTCCCACCCAACTGATTCGGTTGATCATTGCTCTGGTCTGAGAAAAATCAATTAATCAATTTGATTTATCGATGACTAATCCGTTGATTAAGCTGCAATGGGAACAAACAACTGTGGATGAGTCATCAGACAGCGTAGTCAGACAGTGTGGTGCGACCTGGTTGATCGTGAATGTGGTCTCAAGTTAGGCGTAAGGATTCGTGTCATTGGGAAAACAATTGCTCTGACTAATTAACCTGTCACCCAGCGAGGTGGGAAAGCTGTACCATTGTTTTTGTTTTTTTTTCATCCAATGAATGGGAGGAATGTCATGCCACTCCTCTATTAATTGACCAAGTTAGGCAATAAGGCAATCAGTAGATGGCTACATTGCTTGGGAGCTCAAATTGAAGGAGCAACAATAGCGAACACAACGAGTCATTAAAATGATTATGTGTGTGTACAACTTGGCGTTTTGGGAAATATTTGCGTGAACACATTTGGTTGTGTATATCATCTACCCATTTAACATTGCGCGCACAGAGACAAAACAAACGGACAAACATGTAGTTGTGAGTCATGGACAAAATAACACGCTATATTTGTAAAAACTCTCCACTTTAAAAGGGTAACGGGGCTAGAATAAGCCTTTTTTGAAACTGCTAGAATGAAAAATGTTACCGAGGCCTGGATTTTGGAGCTCCAAAACTGTGCCTCTGACAGGGATGCCTAGTTCTTGGATCCATTCCAGTAATCCTCAATCTCCTCTGTGTGTCGAAAATGACTTTAAAGTACAACTAGCTTAATTTTGACTACTCGGTGGGAATACTTGGTTTGATGGAGGAGGAACAAATGCTACTAAAGAGAGAAACTGGGTTGGAAGTAACGCCTCCTTTTGACAACTACGTCATTCCCGTCGTCTTCGGGAAAGGCACTAACAATTGAAGTGACACTGACTGTGCCTGTCTACAGTACTTATTTGGAGATGGCTATGAAGGAAGCATGCGATACCGCCTAAACCTCTCCTCCAGGTGGTTGAACCCCCCTCCTCCGCAGAATAGTCGTGGCAGCACTGGAAAGAAAGCAAAATGGCGAGGAGAGGTAGGCGCAAAAAGCTAATTATTGCTAATTTCCCCTTTTTGCTTTACGAGGCCCGGATTTTCACGAATAGCCAGCAGAGTAGATGCGTCATTGAAGGATCGGCGATACTGTGGTAGGACATTGGATGGACCGGCGTAGTTGGCACGTTGTGATGGTTGACACTAAAAAGGTGAGGGCAACACTCAAAGTAGAAAAGGGCCAACGTTTGCTTGATCATTTTGGTTTCCTGGGGCTCCAAGCCTCCACTGGGTGGATTAGCCTTCGTCCCCCTTCAGGTACGTTATCTGAAGTCGGGAGCACAATCACTAGAGCCTTGAGGCTCACACTCCTTAGCTGTTGCAATTAGCCCTTCTGCTTCCCATTGTCTTGCACAATTAGTGGACAACTCCACCCTGCTAGTGGATTTGGATGATAAAAGTGACAGGAATATGGTGAAGTCCACTTGATAGATGAGGTAAGGCCAGGCTTAGGGCTGTCGATTTTGGCAAGTAGAGCATGCAATTTAAGCCCCTCAAGTAACTTCCGTTCCAAAATTACCCTTAAATGCTTCCTTTGTCCATTGACTTTTCCAGAGGGCATTGACTAAAAGAATTCCGGCAGTACAATTTTACTACTCTCTAACAGCGGAAAAAAGGCATTGTTTTAAACAATGTAATGTTGCAACAATCACTTTAATTGACAGGTTAGGTGTTTTTAAAGGGCCATTAAGACACTTCCTTTGAAGGCGAAGAATGTCACGGCCTGCGCTAGGTACCCCAGGGACCAAACACACTAAGGCAACTTATGTCTTTAAAATGCCTATTGCATGGTCTGTACTCCGTCCTAGTAATACAGTTTGGCTACCCGGAGACCTCTAGCACCCTCGGACATAATATTCAGATTGAGGACACATTTTCGATGTTCGGTGAGACTGAGGACATCTGGCATATCTCAGAGGCCTCAAGGTAGCTCTGAAACCCAAAAACAAAGGGTTAAACAAACAATTGAGGTAGGGCTTAGCCCCTATCTTCTTTTTCGCATTGGCTCTGATGCCTCTCCCTGGACGGCCTTCGTGTCATCAGCTATCACGACGGAACCGGTGCTGCAAAAATAACATCCACGAATTACCGAACTTCCATGCAGGTAAGGCAAGGTTTGACTGCAACCTTACTCATCCCTCCTGGCGGTACTACGGAAACATAAAGTTTGCCCTCCAGCGGAATCCCACTGGAGGCCATCATGCGTGCTCACAGGGAGACTTAAATATCAAAAAAGCATGATTTAACTTAATACTTTAAAGGAGAAGGCTTCACTTCAGTCCCTTCTCGTCAGCTTCATTCTTATTTATGTTCTCTCCAGCCGTATTTGCTTGTATTTCGTCCTGCTGGTAGAAACATGGAGGAGATATCGAGTCTTGACGGCTCCCTAATTAACTTTTCCAGATAGTTTATGACAGGTATCGAGAGGACCTACCACTCGGGCGGGTGTACGGGATTACTACCGTACTACTACTACTACCGACGTCCGGAGGCCAGGCCGCCTGACAGAGCCCCTAAGTAATGCTTTGCCGAAACGTGAAAGTAAACAGACAATCAAAATATTGCATATTACTTAATCACGTTCAAAGACAAGGCGTGGAGGTGCACTTTCTCACTATCGCATCCGTTCCCGACTAGTAGCCAAGGCAACAAACCAGAAGGAAGTGGGATGGCGAGTGCTGTCACTGGCCTTATTCCCAGCCCCCTCACCTTTTCATGTACAATACCAGACTCAGATCATAATCAACAAAGCTGTCGAGGCTGCTGCTTTCCCATCAGGGCCTTAGAGACACACTTGCCCTTCCAAAGCTACCCTATGGTCAAAAGCTTTGGGACCTTGACTTCGACCTAGGCTGCAACTTCCCCTCATCTTAGCAAGAGCAGGTGTCCAACACTCCAAAATCATCAAAAATTCTCTGTCATCTTTTGTGCTTGCACGGTTGCATGTTGGTATGTCCCCTCACACCAACTGGAATGACTCCGTTAGTTAGTAGTAAGTTGTCGGCAACTCTTACATAGTTTTTCAGTTTTAGCTACCTACCCGGACTATAGACTTCGTTTCTAAGGGGCGCAGACGTCTGCCTCACCTACTAACACAGCTTTCAGGAGGGATCCCGGTTACAAAATACCTTCTGGAGGCTGCAGATTTCTCAGTGCTGTGGTGGTGGCTGTGTCAAGGTGTCCTGCTGTTAACACCCACATTAAATGTTCTCACCTCCAAAATAGCCGCTAGTTTTCTTAGACCTGATGGGATTTGAACATGAAATCTGCTCCATGCCAAAATAGTGTCTTTACTTCCATATTTTGTGGCCCCTTAATGGCTCAGCAATCCTCCCACTTGAAGGCATCATTGAGATTCCTACTACTTTTCACAATTGCCTTACCGTGAAACTAAAAATATGTGCAAATGCTTTCCTACCACTTTTAGTTAGGAAGGGGGTCTTGAGGGGCTTGTAAAGCTACAACGATTAAAGTACACTGGCCCTGCCCATAAATTCCAGCCTTAGGTAAGCAAATGTAACAGCGCACGGGGTAATGCAAAGATCTGTTATAAGTGCGACTCTATGTGGACATGACGAACACATTAACTTTCTACTTTGAAATCTTTATTTTCGGATTTTACGCTCGAGGAGTAAGATGACCAGATTGAAAATTACCTGTATAAGACAGTTTACAATAAAAACACTTAATAATTTTTCAGCTTTAAAATTAAAAGCTACATTGATTTTAAATAAGTGCCTGTCTAATAAAGGTTGACGAAACTCATGTAATTTCTAAAATATTTATCTGTATATTTTCTTAAGTTCAGTTTTTTAAGCATTGAGTTTAAAAAAAAATTATTATAGCTCAAAAAAGCACGGAAAATGCCTACTAACTAAATGGGTTCTACTTACCACTTTGATATCTAGTTGTTTTAATGCTTTACGCTTTCGGTTGCAGGTCTTTGTTGGGGTTGCTTTCATCATGAAGCGTGATGGTCGCGAGTTTGATAACGAAGTTCCTCCTAAAAAGATGCAAAAGGGAGATGTCTCGAATATATCAGTAAGGTTTTTGATACCAGCTCGTGCTGCCGGCCTAATTATCGGCAAGGGTGGTGAAAACATAAAGAGGATTCGCAACCAGGTTACTATCTCTTCCGTTTGCCATTCACGGAACATTTTTTTGAAGTTCTACTCTGCTTTAAGCTACTGCTGGTTTCTAACATTTGTTATTATTTTCGTTTCTTTTACGCTCCCACGTTATCCTTGACGTCACGACCTCGCATATCCTTGAAAACACGCAAATTTCTGGCCTCGAACTCCACGACTAATGAACATGTTTACGTTTACCCTTGGTTTGCTTATTGCGTCTCACTAACGCACCACTAAACTCTTGGGTAACGTCGACCCGGCGATTTTTTTCACTGTTTGCAGTTCTCAGTGAGACTGAATATTCCCGACACGAGGGGCATTGAACGGTAGGACACGGACTGGATGTCGTTTTATTCTCTCCTCATTTTCTCTCCTTCTTGCTATCAGATCGTTTTTTAGCAGCTGCCTAGCTCCACCAAAATTAACCTGCATGCTCTCTAGGACGGTTCCCAAACGTGCCTGGCTTTAAAAAAATATGAATTAGAAGTACCGCAAAGGCAGCTGCGGCCTTAGACGACTTCCTTTCTTTGCTATTCCTCTCGCGGTTGTCTTCTTGCTGAGGTGTATTCTTTTTCTCCTCTATATAGTGTCTTCACCATTGAAGGTGCGTTGGGTGATATTTGCAACGTATGGAGGGACATAATGCCGAAGCTGAAGGTAAGTGGTGTACTCACCTTTTGCTCTAAGGTTAATCTCTTCTTCATAGGATGTGATGAGTGCAAAACTTTCCGACCCCAAGGTGATAATGGGTCAACAACGTTTCTCTCGCCGAAGGCAGCAACGAAATCAAGGTGAAGGCGATCAGCCAGAGAATGAGGATGCGGAAGAGGAAGAGAAGATGGTGGATTTGAGGCTATTGGTACATCAGAGTATCGCTGGGTGCATTATTGGCAAGGGTGGCGAGAGGATACGCGAATTGCGGCAGAAATATCAGATGCGAGTGATCAAGGTGTATCAAATGCTCGCACCTTGCTCTACCGATCGTGTAGTTCAGTTGATAGCGGAGCCAGAGAATGCGGTTCAGTGCATGGAGGCGATTGTGGAAGTTGCTGAAGTAAGCTTTCTCACTATGAAAACTCATTTGGGACATCGGATAGCGGGCTATTTCCCTTGGTAGAACCCTGAATCGAAACTATGCACACGTCAGAGGTGATACCGATTGCTATTTATTCGGGAACTGCTGAGCATCCTCAAAAATCCGGGCGTGATAGGCTACTTAAGGAAATCCTGAGGCTTTGGTGACCTGCTTTTTGGTCGTACTGGTCTTTTTTCTGCGCGTTCTGCATACCGTTAAAATGTCCATTGGTTGCTGTTTGGAAAAAGGCGTTATTTTACTCGGGGATGGGCTTAGTCCATTCTGTGGCTTCGGTTCATGGTGCGCATCATGAAGTCCGTAACGTAGTCAGCGACTGTATGCAAAATCTAAATGAGTTTCGTGATTTGAGCCTACCCACATTTTTCCAATAACCAGTGGTCCCAGTTGCGTTGAGATCACAGTCGTGAGGTATTCCACTTGCGCTTCCGCTACTTTGGGGTGATCAAACCATGTCTTCCCGTCCTCAGTGGCGTCTTATACTTTGGTTGATGCTGGTTTTTTTGCGTGCGCATGGTCCGGGGTTTATGAGTAGTTGATTCTAAATCCATGTGAACATCGGCGTCAAAGTGGATGGCGTGATGGCCGAACTACTTTAACTTGTAACTCTCGATCGGAATGAGAACCAATCCTTGGCAGGTCTTAGGATTTTTGGCCCTTGGACTCTAGCGTTGTAGATGTTCGTTCAGCGGAAATTGGCACAATTGCAGTGTGCCCAATAACTGGTGGTAACATAATAATTCTAAAGAAATGGAAGTTGTGGTACTTCTGGTTTCCCTTTCTTCGATTTCACAACCTGCTTTTATCAGCCCGTGGATGTCGTCACCTGGTTAAGTAAATTAGTTACTTTCCTGGGTGCTAGTGGGTTTGCTGCACTTAGTCGACGCATGGTGTGGCTGGGACTGGCTCGTTACCGACTCGCCACCTTTGCTTGTGGTGTTTAATTTCGCTAATGGGTTTACCTCAATGCTGGATAGCATGATCAGAATTCAGCAGCTGCCATAGGTGATATAGGTTATGTCTCTTTATTGACCCAACTTGAGCCGTGTTTCGGTGGGCGATCCTAGGTGAGTGGCCTAATAGCCATCTGGTAGGAAAGAAATACTCCTATTTCTCTTCAGAATACTACAATTCGTGGACCCACTGAGCCATACGATGCGTCAAACTGTAGTGAGGCGGATGCACTGACTTACGGTGGGTGGCTATCTCCAGAGGGCCTTCAGGCTCTCTCACAGGGTATGCCAATAGGCTCTGGCGGAGGTGGCGGTGTTGGTGGTCCCGGGCCCATGGTTGGTCCTGGCGGAGGGGGAGGCAGTCGATATGGCGGTGGTCCGCCTCGAGGTGGTGTTCCCCCTCCTCATCCTCCACCACCACCGGCCATGTATCTTGGACGCCAGCAACAATTGCAGCAGCAACAACAAATGCAGCAGCGCGGAGTTGGCGGTCCACCGATGTACCAACAGCCGCCACCACCGCCACCACCACCGTCACAATTTGCACCTCGTGGTCTTCCACCCAGGCAGCAGCAATGGGGTTACACTGACGGCTATGGTGATGCCGCCTCTGCCGTTGGTAGTGGCGGTTATCCTGGCTATCCCCCTCCTCCTCCTCCACAGCAGCAGCAGCAGCCGCAGCAACAGCAACAAGCGCCGCCAATGCCAGTGGCTCCACCGATTCAGCAATCTGCGGCACTCGGCGTGGGTGTGGGCGGTTACGACAACTCGGGTCTTTATGCGCAACCTCCACAGAATACGGGATATAATGTGCCGCCGCCCCAGGTTACTGCTGGGTAAGTGGAGGGTGGGCATTGCTTTTGGCAGTTAACGGCGGAGGAAAAGCTTCAGTTACACTCGGAGTCGCGGACACGACTTTGTTAGAATTGGGAATGAGATCGAAACTGTCTTCGCAGCGACGCGCAATCCCTTCCACAGACGTTCCACACTGTCGTCCACGATAGTGTACGACGGGCGGATACGGCCTTGAGAGATGGCTTAAGGGCTAAGGATGTGCTCGGTGTATCCAAGGTCATGCAATATTAAGGCGGATACTGAAGTGTGATATCCGTGAAAACTGGCGAAAAGTCGGTCACTCAGCGAAAATTTGTCAGATTTCCTTAGAAATTGTGAATTTACCTGCTCACCCATTTGAGCGGTAATTAGCTACCTGTCTTTGAGTCCATTGGCGTATGCCATATCCCATGACGGGACGAAGTAGGCCGCCTTACCGGTTTCAGTAGAACCTTCCCGACGTAGAGGTGAATGATAAACTTATCCTTTCGTCTTCAAAAGTAGTCAAATTTTAACAGTGCGCACGCGCTACTCTTGAAGACATTTCAAACGGGTAATTGTTGCGAAGCCGAAGGAGGGTGGGGACTGAATGTGTGAGCGGCCTATGCGAGCTGGGAGTGGTAAGTTTCCTATCTCTCCTTCAGTTATTGCTTGCAACGCATTGCGTTGGGCGCTATGGCCTTCAATGGTGTATGTGAACCAATGGTGGGTTTGATGTCCAGTGGAAACGCTTCATAAAATTTGGAACCTTGCTCTTCATGTGGGAGCGTAGTATGGAAAGCGAACGGTATGACGACGTACTTTTCTTCATTCGTTAGTATTGCACCTCAGATGGCGACGGTCGTCTAGCGTCGGATGCTGACAGGCGCGCACTCGGATTTTGTGATTTTTCACTGTCTAGTTGAAATGGCAGCGGAATACGGGGCTGGTTTTGCAAGGATTGAGGAGTTTATTATTGCTTTGGTATAGCTGGGGTGGATGAATTACTTGACGTGAGATGTGTTGCCACGTGGAGTATTGTCATAAAACTGGGCTAATGTTTTATGTTACAACGCCAAATGCTAATTTGCTTTTATCGCTTCTATCGCGTGCAGATCAGGAGGGTGTGCAGTGGAATTACGTATTTTGGGTGGGATAGTCCTCGTTTCTCCCATCCAGTGATGCTTTTTCCTCATTACTATAGAGCTCCACCAGCGGCAGCTGCAGCAGCGATGTACAGGATGAACGCGCCTCTAAACAACCCTGCAGCAGCAGCAGCCGCGGCGGCGGCGGTGGCAGCAGCTGCTGCGGCAGCCACAGGAGGTGGTGGTGGTGGTGGTGGTGGTGGTGTTGGTGGAGCACCGATGTACGGCGGTCTTGCACCCCCGACCGTTCCTGGTGGTGGTGGCGGTCCACCTCAACCACCAGCACCGGTCCCACAACCCTCTCCGTACGGCTACGCGATGGGTCCGGCGGGTGCTGCTGCAGCGGCGGGGCTGCCAGCACCAAATGTTCCGCCCCCGACCGCTGCCACCGCTGCTGGGTATCCACCTGGCGCGGCTTGGTAGTGCGTGATGAATGCCATCAGGGTGACGGATATTGTCTGTCAATAAATTCGATTTTAATGTTTTTTTCTAATTTTGGTGTTTATATCTTTGATTGGAGCAGGGGGGATGAATTCTGAACCTCATTCAAGGTTTGCTGCTGTGGGGATGCAACTGCGTATGCGAGTTTGTTGATTTCCTCATCTTTGCTGTAGTTGGGTACGCCGCTAGGTGATGATAAAATTGGGTGGAGCCGCGCTTTGGTGGGTGGGCCTCTTCGGTCGCTTGGTTTATGCATGATGGTGGCCGGAGGCTCGAGGTGGGTGCCCTGTGCGGCCTCGTCGACCGGGGTGTGCGACCGCTCTTTGGTAGCTTGGTTGTGGCCTACCCGACAGTGGTGTTGGCCAGCGGCTTCTTGCCTGGTTGGCGTAGGGGTCAGCGCGTCCTCGTGCTGCCTGGCGAGCAACAATTCGGAGGGCGTGGTGATGTCATTCAAAGGGTTTGAACGGGGCTCAGGCTTTCTCAACCAGAAGTTATATTGGGCTAAAAGCTCCATCCATTTCTCATTAACTTTGCCTCAGAATACAAGGCGGGATCCAAGGTTTTTTGAATCTCAAGGCAGAGTGGCAACGATTTACTGTGCGCTCACCCATATGGGGGCTCCGGTACTCGAAAGCTGTGCTACGCGAGCTATTGGCAAGTTAGAGCTAATGGAAGTGCTACGCGCATCGATATTGGAGTAGTAAATCGTTGTTCCAATCTCCATACTGAGGAAAATATTAATGCTTGAATTATAGTACAGATAAGCAGCCATATAAGGTCGATCGAATGGTTGATTGCACATTGAAGATTATTGAAATTGTTTATTTCTAACAACAATAGCCAAAAATCAATCGGATATTTTAAAAGGCATGTGACGACTAAATTCAAAAGCCTTTCAGTTGAACTAGCTACGGCCATTAGAGGATAGACATCCGTACAACACCTAGCCACTGATTCACTAATTGTGTAAACCCAAAATAAGCAACGTGGAGAAAGCATTTATAATTAGATTATGATATTGATTTAATTTTTATTTGTATTTTAAATGCACAGCGGTAAAGGTTATCTGCTCCGTCGACATTTTCGAGGTCATACACTCCTTTTTGGTGTTTCTGTGACGATGCCACGATTGCATGAGTCGGCAGTTGATTTAGGTATAATACTAACTTTCAACGTTAATTAAAGTTTGTCATCACATTGCCAATTTTAAAAACATTCCTTGCGGGGCTTGGCTGTTATACGCATGGCGAACTGGGGGCCACTGTCCATAGCTTTATAATTTAGGCCATTTTTAACTCCCTTGAGCATCACTTGGGTCATGTAATTGCCAATAACTCTTGTATCTCTACACTTTGAACGCACTCTTGAATCCACAATAGGACAGTTCCCCTGAGACTCTAACCCTACTTTCTTTTGCTCATCCACAGGTATCGAGGTGGATAAATTCGCCGGTCGGATTGAAGAGGAAAAACGCAGGATCATTGGTATGTGTTCTGCAATCGCCTTTTGTTAAAATACTGCTCCGAATCTGTTTAAAAAACTGTTGTGATTCAAGGCATTTCTATTGGCTTTAGTGATGTTCTGCGCGCATGAGTTCACGTTTTGATTGTGTATTTTCCACCATCACTAGTATGTCATTTTCTCTATCATGGATAGCCGGTTTTTAACTTTCAAAGTTGACATTAGCTATCCCTACTTCAGGTAGATGTTATACCAAAATTATTGCAGGACAGCTCATCGAAGTGGAAGTGCATTTTAACAGCCAAGTCCTGGTCAACATAACTATTGTGCGTTTTTTGATTTGATTACGAGACAGAATTAATGTTCTACTTACGTTTTCTCACAAAATCTGTTTTCAATGAGGTTGCTTAGAAATACCTAGTCAGAATGAAATTGCCGGTGGGGAAGAGTGTTAATAGCCTAGGTTTGCCTCAACCATTTTAGAATGTCTACTCCTCAGTCATCCTCTAAACATTTTAACATTGCCTAAATTTTTCCAAATCTATGAGTTACATTCAGCAACCCATAGGGTATGCACAGCATTCCACTAGTTGATATTAATACAGAATTTAATTTTCTGCCTCTCTAAACCTATATTTCTTCGACCTAAGGTTCTGCTTTAAACTAACAACCTTCAAATACAATTCCATGTTAAGGATTCTGCCATTTACACTGCATTTGTGCCTAGCATAGTACTCATTGGCCTCGAGTGAGATCTATCTCAATGCGGCAGGCAGTCAACTCGTTTGCAAAGTTATTTCTTCACTTGACCAGTCTTACTTTACATATGTAGCCAGCATACCAAGTGCAAAATACCATTAGGCTTATCATTGGGCAATCCGTACAGACAACATTAGGAATGCCAATGTTGGTCATCTAGGTAATTATTTTACCCCTTTATGTGTATTACCAGAAATGAGGACTCATTTTGACCACTGGTTAAAACGACGCTTAGACAAGGAAGAACAGAAGGAACAGGATCAGATGCTGGTGCTGGAGGCCAATTTGGAGCGTCTTCAGAAAGATTTGTCTGCGTCCGCCTCTGCTGCGGCCTCGGTCACCTGTGAGCCTCACCTGATGAAGGCCCTTGGCGAAGTTAGGGCAGCGGCCCAGCGTATGAGGTGAGGGTGGGTCAACCCACTGTCCCTTCGACCAGTCATTACGCCACAGTTTTCTGTCATTCCCAATTCTATCTGACGCTCTTTATTTATTTATTTATTAATTCATTCTGGCTTCATCCGTTTGTCTCAACCGAATCCGTCTAGCTTATTTAACCTATCCAGTTGCTGTGCCTTGCTTCTTTTAACCTTTTATAATTCATCCTTTCATTCTGCTTCTGCTGATTCAGCACACACCCATGCGGGATGTATCTGTTTCGAGTTCACCCCTCTAATAACAATTTAATCACCTTAAATCAGGGCTGTAAACACATGAGTGCATCCTGACTTTATCCATCCATTCTGTTCCAATTTATTCATTCCACATCCGTTTCAATTTGTTTTATTTTTCTGGCACCTCCACGACAACCATTACTGTATTAGACCCTCTGTGTTTTGTACTAACCAATCTATTCTGGATCCATCAGCCAACACACATTAACATTTCATTCCCTCACTCCAGTTTCATTTTATTTTTGAATTATTTCCTCCATCCATTTCTGTCCTATATCCTTTGAATTTTTCTGTCTTAAACTTTATTAATTTTATGCATCACATGCGTGCTCATCCGGTGATTCTAAATTCTTTTACTCCTTTTGCCTTTTACTCGTCCGTTACGAGTGTAATTGCCCACTCACCTAGTATTCACTTCGGGATCTCTATTTTCACCATCCCACCGTCGATTTGCATTGTAATATCAGTACATTATCATCAGCTACTTCTCTTAACAGGAAGACAGATGCCCTGAGTGAATACAAGGACAAGTTGGATCGGTGTGAAGAACCATGTTGTAAAAATTCCATGCTTGAGGCTTTCATTGATACGTGGAGCAGGAGACTAGCTGAAGGCAAACATATCTCTGGTAAGACTCGTTGCCATTTCAACCGAATTTGGAATTAACTAAAAATGTGTTGATGGAGTTTTTCATGACTGAAAGGCTATTTTAATGCTAGTCTGCCTGATCTTTGCAGCACTCGTTATATATGTCCAAAGGATGCTTCATTTTCTTTTATGTGGGTACTTTAAAAAAAAGTAGTGAATATGACGATTATAAAAGTAACCCACCCAATGAATGATTATAATGAGTTGACTCAATTGCTTGGGACTTTCTACGAGATCTTGAACACACTCCCGTGGCTCTGCCATCTTGACTGATTTGATTTACATGAAGTCGCATTGCTGTATTATAAGTAATGCCAAGTTTTTCTAATCCTGACAAGCTTTGCCATAGCTTACTGCATCCTGTTAAATTATTTCCGCTGATGCAACAGCACCGATCTTGGCAAACTATGCGCACTTTGAGAGTGATCAGTAGAGAATGATTGTATTTACCAACCTCGAATCGCTTTAGTGTTGAAATAACCTACCAGAAGGGAACTTTTCACGCAAACCATTGATTAGCCTAAGAAGCCCAGAGAACCTCTCGGACTGTTGCTGTGTTGCACTGTCTGCACCACTGCTTTGCCTCCACTGTGCCAAACAATAGGGAACCAAATCAGGTAGGAAAGGCAGGCTGATCTGCTTACTGGTTTTTAGAGGGAGTCACATTTAGAGATGCAGTAGTTTTTTGCTTCACAGCTATGCCCTTTTATTCAAACCGCCCTTTTTCTTTTTTTGGAAAAAATTACTCTCACCTTGTCACTGCTAATTGAAATTCCACTGTTTCGTTGCACTGTGTCACTGACAATGGTGAGTTAGCTTTGGTCGGTGGTTTTTGGCATTTATTGTGGTAAAAGTCATATGAGCAAGAAAGTGGGTCACAGCAGAGTTGATTCATCTTGTTTCCGAGCGATTCATATTAATACTTAGCGTATTTTCAATGGTAAATCTGTTATAAATCTCTTCATCTCTGCTCACGTAATGGAGCCTAAGAGTCTTTGGTGATATTCTTTGCATATCCTATAAAAGGGCTGGATGAACGGGAGCAGACCCATCTTCAGTTCCAAAGTACAGAAGTCTAGAAGGGCCTAGACACCAGTTGAGGACAAGAAGTTGCGTCACTGTTAGTCAGAGTGTTCACAATTATGCTGCATACGATTAGCATAAAAGTGTCCAACAGTTTTGGTTTGATGTTCGTCTGTGATTCGCACCTGCATCTAAGTACTGCTGCACTAGCAATTGCAGTGATGGTGGTGGTTGGCCTCATTAAATCTGCCTGCAAGGTTTCTTTGCCACAATGTTTTAAAAAGATGCTGCTTCTATGTGGAGGTTTGAATGATGATTGGAGGACATTCGTAGACTAAAGCCCGTGAAAGTAGAAATAGGTTTCAGGACTTTCTTGATGATGTTATTGATGCATCGAGGGGAATAGAAAAGAAGGGGATGTTGTAAATTCATATCCTTCTTTCCTTTGCAGAATTGCCAGAAATCATCAGAAAATTGTACGTTTCTTTTTTTTTACAAATTTCATTGTCAAAAACGTTAGATCGGAGGAAATGGCTTGGTTCTATTCCACCCCAGTGCACCATTTACAGGAAGAGGTACTAGAAACGGTGAGCTTTTATTTAAAATTTTGTAAGTTTTTCTTTTTTGATGCGAGACGCTTGTTAGCCCTTTTAGTGACATCAAGTTTACGCGAGTTTGATTTGGTGAATCAGTCTACTCGTCGGTAATAAGTAGAGAGCTATAGTCCAGTTTAATTAGCTGTTACTTTGGCGGAAGTTGCTATTTCCTCGCCTAGAAGTTGGGATAATTCTTGCGCAAATTTGGACTACATTTGGCCATGCACAGCAGCAATGAAGCTGTAAATCTTGTGGGGTCGTTGCATAGATATTAACGGCTAAACGTTCATATACGTATAGCATTATTCGGCTTCACCAAGGAGAGGCTTATGTGTCTCGTTGGAGGTATACCTAGCTAGCCTTGTGATGAGATTAACTTATTGGGTGAAAAACTCTGCAAATTCAAGTTTTTAGCAAGAATAACTATTGAATATGGCAAGGTTAGCTGCTTTTGTTTCTCTCCTAGACACCAAACGCGACTAGCCATTCAAAAGTAGGCATGTCTGCAATCGAGGTGACAGAGAATTCCCCAATTTCCAAAGCGACGTGTGTAGATCTGGTGAATGAAAAGGTCCGCAACGCAGTAACGGTAGGTACATCGATGACTATGATCCTGAATCCTCCATCCTCCTCGACGAAGGTAGTGTGGGGAAGTTTAGCCGTCTTGACTATCTAGATGCAACGCTAACGGTTCGGCAGGGTTAGTGGGCGGGATTAGATGTTAGAAGAATCGTGCTTTATCTATGTCGCTTCGTTTATCTCTGTCTCCCTGTCAGAGCCATTAGTTTAGATAATTAATGAGGCTTACACAAGACAAAACAGGGTTTTGTGGTTTATAAGGGGGTGGAAAAAATTTTGGTAGGATTGAGTCATTTTGCGATGGACCATTTTTTTAAACAAGCATTTTCGAAAATTGGTAGCTGTAGTGTGCTTCATTCAAGCATTCCACGTATTAAGTCATGTCTGCTGCATAAAAATGAGTTTGTCACTGACTAGGGCAAGAAAATCCCACACTTTACAAACAGTTACCGTTTGTTTTCTCGATTCCATTCAAGTATCCAAGGCCGCTTGAATAACAACGCTTTGAATGGTCTGCGATCTACTTGCTGTTTGTCAGTAGTACTCCGTCCACACTATCGCCCAATAAAACACTTATTATTAGATCGAATCCTGTCATTTATTGTGTCTTCATGCATTACATTGCTTTTAAGGTACTCTACAATTTGTTGGGATGCGAATTGTGGTGACTAAAAGCTTGACATCGCTTTTAACTAAGCTGAAGTCTTCGATTTTAACTTACTTCAACTTCTTATGTGCAGTGCGTCTAATCAACATCAGAGTCTAAAGGAACTTTGCAATAGCTAGCGTTCAGTAGGACATCCTATGTCAGCCATGTAGAGGCTAAATTGTGGAGTGGGAAATAGACTCGCATAGATATGCTGTGCGTCTGTCGGTATAGCGCACAACAAACTGTTCCATTCCATTTCCTAGAAGTGTCTATGTCGTAGCTGTTTTGACTGAGATTCTGAAAATCGTCTCTCACTCAGACTTGGACCCAAAAGGCCATCTTCGACATCCTCCACACCTTAATTGCCAGGCTCAAAGGGCGAATGTGTGGATGAATGGATGAAGGCATGGTAGGCGTAATGGCGGTAAGGCGAAAAGGCGGAGAGGAGGAAAGGAGGGTAGAATGAATGAGTAGTGGAGTGTTGGATGGTGGGAGTGGAGTAGGTGATTGATGGATTGAGGGATGTGTGGAGACGAATAGATGATGAAATGAGAGGAAATAGGAGAGGTGAGTGTGGATGAATGCATTGGGGGCGTAATGCGTGCGAGAGGAAAAGGCAACGCCGAGTGGTTGAAGGAATGTGTGGATGAATGGATGAAGGCATGGTAGGCGTAATGGCGGTAAGGCGAAAAGGCGGAGAGGAGGAAAGGAGGGTAGAATGAATGAGTAGTGGAGTGTTGGATGGTGGGAGTGGAGTAGGTGATTGATGGATTGAGGGATGAGTGGAGGCGGGTAGATGATGAAATGAGAGGAAATAGGAGAGGTGAGTGTGCATGAATGCATTGGAGGCGAAATGCGTGCGAGAGGAAAAGGCAACGCCGAGTGGTTGAAGGAATGTGTGGATGAATGGATGAAGGCATGGTAGGCGTAATGGCGGTAAGGCGAAAAGGCGGAGAGGAGGAAAGGAGGGTAGAATGAATGAGTAGTGGAGTGTTGGATGGTGGGAGTGGAGTAGGTGATTGATGGATTGAGGGATGAGTGGAGACGGATAGATGATGAAATGAGAGGAAATAGGAGAGGTGAGTGTGGATGAATGCATTGGGGGCGAAATGCGTGCGAGAGGAAAAGGCAACGCCGAGTGGTTGAAGGAATGTGTGGATGAATGGATGAAGGCATGGTAGGCGTAATGGCGGTAAGGCGAAAAGGTGGAGAGGAGGAAAGGAGGGTAGAATGAATGAGTAGTGGAGTGTTGGATGGTGGGAGTGGAGTAGGTGATTGATGGATTGAGGGATGAGTGGAGGCGGGTAGATGATGAAATGAGAGGAAATAGGAGAGGTGAGTGTGGATGAATGCATTGGGGGCGAAATGCGTGCGAGAGAAAAAGGCAAACGCCGAGTGGTTGAAGGAATGTGTGGATGAATGGATGAAGGCATGGTAGGCGTAATGGCGGTAAGGCGAAAAGGCGGAGAGGAGGAAAGGAGGGTAGAATGAATGAGTAGTGGAGTGTTGGATGGTGGGAGTGGAGTAGGTGATTGATGGATTGAGGGATGAGTGGAGACGAATAGATGATGAAATGAGAGGAAATAGGAGAGGTGAGTGTGGATGAATGCATTGGGGGCGTAATGCGTGCGAGAGGAAAAGGCAACGCCGAGTGGTTGAAGGAATGTGTGGATGAATGGATGAAGGCATGGTAGGCGTAATGGCGGGGAAGGAAAAAAGGTGGAGAGGAGGAAAGGAGGGTAGAATGAATGAGTAGTGGAGTGTTGGATGGTGGGAGTGGAGTAGGTGATTGATGGATTGAGGGATGAGTGGAGGCGGGTAGATGATGAAATGAGAGGAAATAGGAGAGGTGAGTGTGGATGAATGCATTGGAGGCGAAATGCGTGCGAGAGGAAAAGGCAACGCCGAGTGGTTGAAGGAATGTGTGGATGAATGGATGAAGGCATGGTAGGCGTAATGGCGGTAAGGCGAAAAGGCGGAGAGGAGGAAAGGAGGGTAGAATGAATGAGTAGTGGAGTGTTGGATGGTGGGAGTGGAGTAGGTGATTGATGGATTGAGGGATGAGTGGAGGCGGGTAGATGATGAAATGAGAGGAAATAGGAGAGGTGAGTGTGGATGAATGCATTGGAGGCGAAATGCGTGCGAGAGGAAAAGGCAACGCCGAGTGGTTGAAGGAATGTGTGGATGAATGGATGAAGGCATGGTAGGCGTAATGGCGGTAAGGCGAAAAGGCGGAGAGGAGGAAAGGAGGGTAGAATGAATGAGTAGTGGAGTGTTGGATGGTGGGAGTGGAGTAGGTGATTGATGGATTGAGGGATGAGTGGAGGTGAGTAGATGATGAAATGAGAGGAAATAGGAGAGGTGAGTGTGGATGAATGCATTGGAGGCGAAATGCGTGCGAGAGGAAAAGGCAACGCCGAGTGGTTGAAGGAATGTGTGGATGAATGGATGAAGGCATGGTAGGCGTAATGGCGGTAAGGCGAAAAAGGCGGAGAGGAGGAAAGGAGGGTAGAATGAATGAGTAGTGGAGTGTTGGATGGTGGGAGTGGAGTAGGTGATTGATGGATTGAGGGATGAGTGGAGGCGGGTAGATGATGAAATGAGAGGAAATAGGAGAGGTGAGTGTGGATGAATGCATTGGAGGCGAAATGCGTGCGAGAGGAAAAGGCAACGCCGAGTGGTTGAAGGAATGTGTGGATGAATGGATGAAGGCATGGTAGGCGTAATGGCGGTAAGGCGAAAAAGCGGAGAGGAGAAAGGAGGGTAGAATGAATGAGTAGTGGAGTGTTGGATGGTGGGAGTGGAGTAGGTGATTGATGGATTGAGGGATGAGTGGAGGCGGGTAGATGATGAAATGAGAGGAAATAGGAGAGGTGAGTGTGGATGAATGCATTGGAGCGAAATGCGTGCGAGAGGAAAAGGCAACGCCGAGTGGTTGAAGGAATGTGTGGATGAATGGATGAAGGCATGGTAGGCGTAATGGCGGTAAGGCGAAAAGGCGGAGAGGAGGAAAGGAGGGTAGAATGAATGAGTAGTGGAGTGTTGGATGGTGGGAGTGGAGTAGGTGATTGATGGATTGAGGAATGAGTGGAGACGGATAGATGATGAAATGAGAGGAAATAGGAGAGGTGAGTGTGGATGAATGCATTGGAGGCGAAATGCGTGCGAGAGGAAAAGGCAACGCCGAGTGGTTGAAGGAATGTGTGGATGAATGGATGAAGGCATGGTAGGCGTAATGGCGGTAAGGCGAAAAGGCGGGAGAGGAGGAAAGGAGGGTAGAATGAATGAGTAGTGGAGTGTTGGATGGTGGGAGTGGAGTAGGTGATTGATGGATTGAGGGATGTGTGGAGACGAATAGATGATGAAATGAGAGGAAATAGGAGAGGTGAGTGTGGATGAATGCATTGGGGGCGAAATGCGTGCGAGAGAAAAAGGCAACGCCGAGTGGTTGAAGGAATGTGTGGATGAATGGATGAAGGCATGGTAGGCGTAATGGCGGTAAGGCGAAAAGGCGGAGAGGAGGAAAGGAGGGTAGAATGAATGAGTAGTGGAGTGTTGGATGGTGGGAGTGGAGTAGGTGATTGATGGATTGAGGGATGAGTGGAGACGGATAGATGATGAAATGAGAGGAAATAGGAGAGGTGAGTGTGGATGAATGCATTGGGGGCGAAATGCGTGCGAGAGGAAAAGGCAACGCCGAGTGGTTGAAGGAATGTGTGGATGAATGGATGAAGGCATGGTAGGCGTAATGGCGGTAAGGCGAAAAGGCGGAGAGGAGGAAAGGAGGGTAGAATGAATGAGTAGTGGAGTGTTGGATGGTGGGAGTGGAGTAGGTGATTGATGGATTGAGGAATGAGTGGAGACGGATAGATGATGAAATGAGAGGAAATAGGAGAGGTGAGTGTGGATGAATGCATTGGAGGCGAAATGCGTGCGAGAGGAAAAGGCAACGCCGAGTGGTTGAAGGAATGTGTGGATGAATGGATGAAGGCATGGTAGGCGTAATGGCGGTAAGGCGAAAAGGCGGAGAGGAGGAAAGGAGGGTAGAATGAATGAGTAGTGGAGTGTTGGATGGTGGGAGTGGAGTAGGTGATTGATGGATTGAGGGATGTGTGGAGACGAATAGATGATGAAATGAGAGGAAATAGGAGAGGTGAGTGTGGATGAATGCATTGGGGGCGAAATGCGTGCGAGAGGAAAAGGCAACGCCGAGTGGTTGAAGGAATGTGTGGATGAATGGATGAAGGCATGGTAGGCGTAATGGCGGGAAGGCGAAAAGGTGGAGAGGAGGAAAGGAGGGTAGAATGAATGAGTAGTGGAGTGTTGGATGGTGGGAGTGGAGTAGGTGATTGATGGATTGAGGGATGAGTGGAGACGAATAGATGATGAAATGGAGGAAATAGGAGAGGTGAGTGTGGATGAATGCATTGGAGGCGAAATGCGTGCGAGAGGAAAAGGCAACGCCGAGTGGTTGAAGGAATGTGTGGATGAATGGATGAAGGCATGGTAGGCGTAATGGCGGTAAGGCGAAAAGGCGGAGAGGAGGAAAGGAGGGTAGAATGAATGAGTAGTGGAGTGTTGGATGGTGGGAGTGGAGTAGGTGATTGATGGATTGAGGGATGAGTGGAGACGGGTAGATGATGAAATGAGAGGAAATAGGAGAGGTGAGTGTGGATGAATGCATTGGGGGCGAAATGCGTGCGAGAGGAAAAGGCAACGCCGAGTGGTTGAAGGAATGTGTGGATGAATGGATGAAGGCATGGTAGGCGTAATGGCGGGAAGGCGAAAAGGTGGAGAGGAGGAAAGGAGGGTAGAATGAATGAGTAGTGGAGTGTTGGATGGTGGGAGTGGAGTAGGTGATTGATGGATTGAGGGATGTGGAGACGAATAGATGATGAAATGAGAGGAAATAGGAGAGGTGAGTGTGGATGAATGCATTGGAGGCGAAATGCGTGCGAGAGGAAAAGGCAACGCCGAGTGGTTGAAGGAATGTGTGGATGAATGGATGAAGGCATGGTAGGCGTAATGGCGGTAAGGCGAAAAGGCGGAGAGGAGGAAAGGAGGGTAGAATGAATGAGTAGTGGAGTGTTGGATGGTGGGAGTGGAGTAGGTGATTGATGGATTGAGGGATGAGTGGAGACGGATAGATGATGAAATGAGAGGAAATAGGAGAGGTGAGTGTGGATGAATGCATTGGAGGCGAAATGCGTGCGAGAGGAAAAGGCAACGCCGAGTGGTTGAAGGAATGTGTGGATGAATGGATGAAGGCATGGTAGGCGTAATGGCGGTAAGGCGAAAAAGGCGGAGAGGAGGAAAGGAGGGTAGAATGAATGAGTAGTGGAGTGTTGGATGGTGGGAGTGGAGTAGGTGATTGATGGATTGAGGGATGAGAGGAGACGGAATAGATGATGAAATGAGAGGAAATAGGAGAGGTGAGTGTGGATGAATGCATTGGAGGCGAAATGCGTGCGAGAGGAAAAGGCAACGCCGAGTGGTTGAAGGAATGTGTGGATGAATGGATGAAGGCATGGTAGGCGTAATGGCGGTAAGGCGAAAAGGCGGAGAGGAGGAAAGGAGGGTAGAATGAATGAGTAGTGGAGTGTTGGATGGTGGGAGTGGAGTAGGTGATTGATGGATTGAGGGATGAGTGGAGACGAATAGATGATGAAATGAGAGGAAATAGGAGAGGTGAGTGTGGATGAATGCATTGGAGGCGAAATGCGTGCGAGAGGAAAAGGCAACGCCGAGTGGTTGAAGGAATGTGTGGATGAATGGATGAAGGCATGGTAGGCGTAATGGCGGTAAGGAAAAAAAGGCGGAGAGGAGGAAAGGAGGGTAGAATGAATGAGTAGTGGAGTGTTGGATGGTGGGAGTGGAGTAGGTGATTGATGGATTGAGGGATGAGTGGAGACGAATAGATGATGAAATGAGAGGAAATAGGAGAGGTGAGTGTGGATGAATGCATTGGAGGCGAAATGCGTGCGAGAGGAAAAGGCAACGCCGAGTGGTTGAAGGAATGTGTGGATGAATGGATGAAGGCATGGTAGGCGTAATGGCGGTAAGGCGAAAAGGTGGAGAGGAGGAAAGGAGGGTAGAATGAATGAGTAGTGGAGTGTTGGATGGTGGGAGTGGAGTAGGTGATTGATGGATTGAGGGATGAGTGGAGACGAATAGATGATGAAATGAGAGGAAATAGGAGAGGTGAGTGTGGATGAATGCATTGGAGGCGAAATGCGTGCGAGAGGAAAAGGCAACGCCGAGTGGTTGAAGGAATGTGTGGATGAATGGATGAAGGCATGGTAGGCGTAATGGCGGTAAGGCGAAAAGGCGGAGAGGAGGAAAGGAGGGTAGAATGAATGAGTAGTGGAGTGTTGGATGGTGGGAGTGGAGTAGGTGATTGATGGATTGAGGGATGAGTGGAGGCGAATAGATGATGAAATGAGAGGAAATAGGAGAGGTGAGTGTGGATGAATGCATTGGAGGCGAAATGCGTGCGAGAGGAAAAGGCAACGCCGAGTGGTTGAAGGAATGTGTGGATGAATGGATGAAGGCATGGTAGGCGTAATGGCGGTAAGGAAAAAAAGGCGGAGAGGAGGAAAGGAGGGTAGAATGAATGAGTAGTGGAGTGTTGGATGGTGGGAGTGGAGTAGGTGATTGATGGATTGAGGGATGTGTGGAGACGAATAGATGATGAAATGAGAGGAAATAGGAGAGGTGAGTGTGGATGAATGCATTGGGGGCGAAATGCGTGCGAGAGGAAAAGGCAACGCCGAGTGGTTGAAGGAATGTGTGGATGAATGGATGAAGGCATGGTAGGCGTAATGGCGGTAAGGCGAAAAGGTGGAGAGGAGGAAAGGAGGGTAGAATGAATGAGTAGTGGAGTGTTGGATGGTGGGAGTGGAGTAGGTGATTGATGGATTGAGGGATGAGTGGAGGCGGGTAGATGATGAAATGAGAGGAAATAGGAGAGGTGAGTGTGGATGAATGCATTGGAGGCGAAATGCGTGCGAGAGGAAAAAGGCAACGCCGAGTGGTTGAAGGAATGTGTGGATGAATGGATGAAGGCATGGTAGGCGTAATGGCGGTAAGGCGAAAAGGCGGAGAGGAGGAAAGGAGGGTAGAATGAATGAGTAGTGGAGTGTTGGATGGTGGGAGTGGAGTAGGTGATTGATGGATTGAGGGATGAGTGGAGGCGGGTAGATGATGAAATGAGAGGAAATAGGAGAGGTGAGTGTGGATGAATGCATTGGAGGCGAAATGCGTGCGAGAGAGAGGAAAAGGCAACGCCGAGTGGTTGAAGGAATGTGTGGATGAATGGATGAAGGCATGGTAGGCGTAATGGCGGTAAGGCGAAAAAGGCGGAGAGGAGGAAAGGAGGGTAGAATGAATGAGTAGTGGAGTGTTGGATGGTGGGAGTGGAGTAGGTGATTGATGGATTGAGGGATGAGTGGAGGCGGGTAGATGATGAAATGAGAGGAAATAGGAGAGGTGAGTGTGGATGAATGCATTGGAGGCGAAATGCGTGCGAGAGGAAAAGGCAACGCCGAGTGGTTGAAGGAATGTGTGGATGAATGGATGAAGGCATGGTAGGCGTAATGGCGGTAAGGCGAAAAGGCGGAGAGGAGGAAAGGAGGGTAGAATGAATGAGTAGTGGAGTGTTGGATGGTGGGAGTGGAGTAGGTGATTGATGGATTGAGGGATGAGTGGAGACGGATAGATGATGAAATGAGAGGAAATAGGAGAGGTGAGTGTGGATGAATGCATTGGGGGCGAAATGCGTGCGAGAGGAAAAGGCAACGCCGAGTGGTTGAAGGAATGTGTGGATGAATGGATGAAGGCATGGTAGGCGTAATGGCGGTAAGGCGAAAAGGTGGAGAGGAGGAAAGGAGGGTAGAATGAATGAGTAGTGGAGTGTTGGATGGTGGGAGTGGAGTAGGTGATTGATGGATTGAGGGATGAGTGGAGGCGGGTAGATGATGAAATGAGAGGAAATAGGAGAGGTGAGTGTGGATGAATGCATTGGAGGCGAAATGCGTGCGAGAGGAAAAGGCAACGCCGAGTGGTTGAAGGAATGTGTGGATGAATGGATGAAGGCATGGTAGGCGTAATGGCGGTAAGGCGAAAAGGCGGAGAGGAGGAAAGGAGGGTAGAATGAATGAGTAGTGGAGTGTTGGATGGTGGGAGTGGAGTAGGTGATTGATGGATTGAGGGATGAGTGGAGGCGGGTAGATGATGAAATGAGAGGAAATAGGAGAGGTGAGTGTGGATGAATGCATTGGAGGCGAAATGCGTGCGAGAGGAAAAGGCAACGCCGAGTGGTTGAAGGAATGTGTGGATGAATGGATGAAGGCATGGTAGGCGTAATGGCGGTAAGGCGAAAAGGCGGAGAGGAGGAAAGGAGGGTAGAATGAATGAGTAGTGGAGTGTTGGATGGTGGGAGTGGAGTAGGTGATTGATGGATTGAGGGATGAGTGGAGGCGGGTAGATGATGAAATGAGAGGAAATAGGAGAGGTGAGTGTGGATGAATGCATTGGAGGCGAAATGCGTGCGAGAGGAAAAGGCAACGCCGAGTGGTTGAAGGAATGTGTGGATGAATGGATGAAGGCATGGTAGGCGTAATGGCGGTAAGGCGAAAAGGCGGAGAGGAGGAAAGGAGGGTAGAATGAATGAGTAGTGGAGTGTTGGATGGTGGGAGTGGAGTAGGTGATTGATGGATTGAGGGATGAGTGGAGACGGGTAGATGATGAAATGAGAGGAAATAGGAGAGGTGAGTGTGGATGAATGCATTGGAGGCGAAATGCGTGCGAGAGGAAAAGGCAACGCCGAGTGGTTGAAGGAATGTGTGGATGAATGGATGAAGGCATGGTAGGCGTAATGGCGGTAAGGCGAAAAGGCGGAGAGGAGGAAGAAAGGAGGGTAGAATGAATGAGTAGTGGAGTGTTGGATGGTGGGAGTGGAGTAGGTGATTGATGGATTGAGGGATGAGTGGAGGCGGGTAGATGATGAAATGAGAGGAAATAGGAGAGGTGAGTGTGGATGAATGCATTGGAGGCGAAATGCGTGCGAGAGGAAAAGGCAACGCCGAGTGGTTGAAGGAATGTGTGGATGAATGGATGAAGGCATGGTAGGCGTAATGGCGGTAAGGCGAAAAGGCGGAGAGGAGGAAAGGAGGGTAGAATGAATGAGTAGTGGAGTGTTGGATGGTGGGAGTGGAGTAGGTGATTGATGGATTGAGGGATGAGTGGAGGCGGGTAGATGATGAAATGAGAGGAAATAGGAGAGGTGAGTGTGGATGAATGCATTGGAGGCGAAATGCGTGCGAGAGGAAAAAGGCAACGCCGAGTGGTTGAAGGAATGTGTGGATGAATGGATGAAGGCATGGTAGGCGTAATGGCGGTAAGGCGAAAAGGCGGAGAGGAGGAAAGGAGGGTAGAATGAATGAGTAGTGGAGTGTTGGATGGTGGGAGTGGAGTAGGTGATTGATGGATTGAGGGATGAGTGGAGGCGGGTAGATGATGAAATGAGAGGAAATAGGAGAGGTGAGTGTGGATGAATGCATTGGAGGCGAAATGCGTGCGAGAGGAAAAGGCAACGCCGAGTGGTTGAAGGAATGTGTGGATGAATGGATGAAGGCATGGTAGGCGTAATGGCGGTAAGGCGAAAAAAGGCGGAGAGGAGGAAAGGAGGGTAGAATGAATGAGTAGTGGAGTGTTGGATGGTGGGAGTGGAGTAGGTGATTGATGGATTGAGGGATGAGTGGAGGCGGGTAGATGATGAAATGAGAGGAAATAGGAGAGGTGAGTGTGGATGAATGCATTGGAGGCGAAATGCGTGCGAGAGGAAAAGGCAACGCCGAGTGGTTGAAGGAATGTGTGGATGAATGGATGAAGGCATGGTAGGCGTAATGGCGGTAAGGCGAAAAGGCGGGAGAGGAGGAAAGGAGGGTAGAATGAATGAGTAGTGGAGTGTTGGATGGTGGGAGTGGAGTAGGTGATTGATGGATTGAGGGATGAGTGGAGGCGGGTAGATGATGAAATGAGAGGAAATAGGAGAGGTGAGTGTGGATGAATGCATTGGAGGCGAAATGCGTGCGAGAGGAAAAGGCAACGCCGAGTGGTTGAAGGAATGTGTGGATGAATGGATGAAGGCATGGTAGGCGTAATGGCGGTAAGGCGAAAAGGCGGAGAGGAGGAAAGGAGGGTAGAATGAATGAGTAGTGGAGTGTTGGATGGTGGGAGTGGAGTAGGTGATTGATGGATTGAGGGATGAGTGGAGGTGAGTAGATGATGAAATGAGAGGAAATAGGAGAGGTGAGTGTGGATGAATGCATTGGAGGCGAAATGCGTGCGAGAGGAAAAGGCAACGCCGAGTGGTTGAAGGAATGTGTGGATGAATGGATGAAGGCATGGTAGGCGTAATGGCGGTAAGGCGAAAAGGCGGAGAGGAGGAAAGGAGGGTAGAATGAATGAGTAGTGGAGTGTTGGATGGTGGGAGTGGAGTAGGTGATTGATGGATTGAGGGATGAGTGGAGGCGGGTAGATGATGAAATGAGAGGAAATAGGAGAGGTGAGTGTGGATGAATGCATTGGAGGCGAAATGCGTGCGAGAGGAAAAGGCAACGCCGAGTGGTTGAAGGAATGTGTGGATGAATGGATGAAGGCATGGTAGGCGTAATGGCGGTAACATGAAAAAGGCGGAGAGGAGGAAAGGAGGGTAGAATGAATGAGTAGTGGAGTGTTGGATGGTGGGAGTGGAGTAGGTGATTGATGGATTGAGGGATGAGTGGAGACGAATAGATGATGAAATGAGAGGAAATAGGAGAGGTGAGTGTGGATGAATGCATTGGAGGCGAAATGCGTGCGAGAGAGAAAAGGCAACGCCGAGTGGTTGAAGGAATGTGTGGATGAATGGATGAAGGCATGGTAGGCGTAATGGCGGTAAGGCGAAAAGGCGGAGAGGAGGAAAGGAGGGTAGAATGAATGAGTAGTGGAGTGTTGGATGGTGGGAGTGGAGTAGGTGATTGATGGATTGAGGGATGAGTGGAGGCGGGTAGATGATGAAATGAGAGGAAATAGGAGAGGTGAGTGTGGATGAATGCATTGGAGGCGAAATGCGTGCGAGAGGAAAAGGCAACGCCGAGTGGTTGAAGGAATGTGTGGATGAATGGATGAAGGCATGGTAGGCGTAATGGCGGTAAGGCGAAAAGGGAGGAGGAGGAAAGGAGGGTAGAATGAATGAGTAGTGGAGTGTTGGATGGTGGGAGTGGAGTAGGTGATTGATGGATTGAGGGATGAGTGGAGGCGGGTAGATGATGAAATGAGAGGAAATAGGAGAGGTGAGTGTGGATGAATGCATTGGAGGCGAAATGCGTGCGAGAGGAAAAGGCAACGCCGAGTGGTTGAAGGAATGTGTGGATGAATGGATGAAGGCATGGTAGGCGTAATGGCGGTAAGGCGAAAAGGCGGAGAGGAGGAAAGGAGGGTAGAATGAATGAGTAGTGGAGTGTTGGATGGTGGGAGTGGAGTAGGTGATTGATGGATTGAGGGATGAGTGGAGGCGGGTAGATGATGAAATGAGAGGAAATAGGAGAGGTGAGTGTGGATGAATGCATTGGAGGCGAAATGCGTGCGAGAGGAAAAGGCAACGCCGAGTGGTTGAAGGAATGTGTGGATGAATGGATGAAGGCATGGTAGGCGTAATGGCGGTAAGGCGAAAAGGCGGAGAGGAGGAAAGGAGGGTAGAATGAATGAGTAGTGGAGTGTTGGATGGTGGGAGTGGAGTAGGTGATTGATGGATTGAGGGATGAGTGGAGGCGGGTAGATGATGAAATGAGAGGAAATAGGAGAGGTGAGTGTGGATGAATGCATTGGAGGCGAAATGCGTGCGAGAGGAAAAGGCAACGCCGAGTGGTTGAAGGAATGTGTGGATGAATGGATGAAGGCATGGTAGGCGTAATGGCGGTAAGGCGAAAAGGCGGAGAGGAGGAAAGGAGGGTAGAATGAATGAGTAGTGGAGTGTTGGATGGTGGGAGTGGAGTAGGTGATTGATGGATTGAGGGATGAGTGGAGGCGGGTAGATGATGAAATGAGAGGAAATAGGAGAGGTGAGTGTGGATGAATGCATTGGAGGCGAAATGCGTGCGAGAGGAAAAGGCAACGCCGAGTGGTTGAAGGAATGTGTGGATGAATGGATGAAGGCATGGTAGGCGTAATGGCGGTAAGGCGAAAAGGCGGAGGAGGAGGAAAGGAGGGTAGAATGAATGAGTAGTGGAGTGTTGGATGGTGGGAGTGGAGTAGGTGATTGATGGATTGAGGGATGAGTGGAGGCGGGTAGATGATGAAATGAGAGGAAATAGGAGAGGTGAGTGTGGATGAATGCATTGGAGGCGAAATGCGTGCGAGAGGAAAAGGCAACGCCGAGTGGTTGAAGGAATGTGTGGATGAATGGATGAAGGCATGGTAGGCGTAATGGCGGTAAGGCGAAAAGGCGGAGAGGAGGAAAGGAGGGTAGAATGAATGAGTAGTGGAGTGTTGGATGGTGGGAGTGGAGTAGGTGATTGATGGATTGAGGGATGAGTGGAGGCGGGTAGATGATGAAATGAGAGGAAATAGGAGAGGTGAGTGTGGATGAATGCATTGGAGGCGAAATGCGTGCGAGAGGAAAAGGCAACGCCGAGTGGTTGAAGGAATGTGTGGATGAATGGATGAAGGCATGGTAGGCGTAATGGCGGTAAGGCGAAAAGGCGGAGAGGAGGAAAGGAGGGTAGAATGAATGAGTAGTGGAGTGTTGGATGGTGGGAGTGGAGTAGGTGATTGATGGATTGAGGGATGAGTGGAGGCGGGTAGATGATGAAATGAGAGGAAATAGGAGAGGTGAGTGTGGATGAATGCATTGGAGGCGAAATGCGTGCGAGAGGAAAAGGCAACGCCGAGTGGTTGAAGGAATGTGTGGATGAATGGATGAAGGCATGGTAGGCGTAATGGCGGTAAGGCGAAAAGGCGGAGAGGAGGAAAGGAGGGTAGAATGAATGAGTAGTGGAGTGTTGGATGGTGGGAGTGGAGTAGGTGATTGATGGATTGAGGGATGAGTGGAGGCGGGTAGATGATGAAATGAGAGGAAATAGGAGAGGTGAGTGTGGATGAATGCATTGGAGGCGAAATGCGTGCGAGAGGAAAAGGCAACGCCGAGTGGTTGAAGGAATGTGTGGATGAATGGATGAAGGCATGGTAGGCGTAATGGCGGTAAGGCGAAAAGGCGGAGAGGAGGAAAGGAGGGTAGAATGAATGAGTAGTGGAGTGTTGGATGGTGGGAGTGGAGTAGGTGATTGATGGATTGAGGGATGAGTGGAGGACGAATAGATGATGAAATGAGAGGAAAGGGAGAGGTGAGTGTGGATGAATGCATTGGAGGCGAAATGCGTGCGAGAGGAAAAGGCAACGCCGAGTGGTTGAAGGAATGTGTGGATGAATGGATGAAGGCATGGTAGGCGTAATGGCGGTAAGGCGAAAAGGCGGAGAGGAGGAAAGGAGGGTAGAATGAATGAGTAGTGGAGTGTTGGATGGTGGGAGTGGAGTAGGTGATTGATGGATTGAGGGATGAGTGGAGGTGAGTAGATGATGAAATGAGAGGAAATAGGAGAGGTGAGTGTGGATGAATGCATTGGAGGCGAAATGCGTGCGAGAGGAAAAGGCAACGCCGAGTGGTTGAAGGAATGTGTGGATGAATGGATGAAGGCATGGTAGGCGTAATGGCGGGAAGGCGAAAAGGTGGAGAGGAGGAAAGGAGGGTAGAATGAATGAGTAGTGGAGTGTTGGATGGTGGGAGTGGAGTAGGTGATTGATGGATTGAGGGATGAGTGGAGGCGAATAGATGATGAAATGAGAGGAAATAGGAGAGGTGAGTGTGGATGAATGCATTGGAGGCGAAATGCGTGCGAGAGGAAAAGGCAACGCCGAGTGGTTGAAGGAATGTGTGGATGAATGGATGAAGGCATGGTAGGCGTAATGGCGGTAAGGCGAAAAGGCGGAGAGGAGGAAAGGAGGGTAGAATGAATGAGTAGTGGAGTGTTGGATGGTGGGAGTGGAGTAGGTGATTGATGGATTGAGGGATGAGTGGAGGTGGGTAGATGATGAAATGAGAGGAAATAGGAGAGGTGAGTGTGGATGAATGCATTGGAGGCGAAATGCGTGCGAGAGGAAAAGGCAACGCCGAGTGGTTGAAGGAATGTGTGGATGAATGGATGAAGGCATGGTAGGCGTAATGGCGGTAAGGCGAAAAGGCGGAGGAGAGGAGGAAAGGAGGGTAGAATGAATGAGTAGTGGAGTGTTGGATGGTGGGAGTGGAGTAGGTGATTGATGGATTGAGGGATGAGTGGAGGCGGGTAGATGATGAAATGAGAGGAAATAGGAGAGGTGAGTGTGGATGAATGCATTGGAGGCGAAATGCGTGCGAGAGGAAAAGGCAACGCCGAGTGGTTGAAGGAATGTGTGGATGAATGGATGAAGGCATGGTAGGCGTAATGGCGGTAAGGCGAAAAGGCGGAGAGGAGGAAAGGAGGGTAGAATGAATGAGTAGTGGAGTGTTGGATGGTGGGAGTGGAGTAGGTGATTGATGGATTGAGGGATGAGTGGAGACGAATAGATGATGAAATGAGAGGAAATAGGAGAGGTGAGTGTGGATGAATGCATTGGAGGCGAAATGCGTGCGAGAGGAAAAGGCAACGCCGAGTGGTTGAAGGAATGTGTGGATGAATGGATGAAGGCATGGTAGGCGTAATGGCGGTAAGGCGAAAAGGCGGAGAGGAGGAAAGGAGGGTAGAATGAATGAGTAGTGGAGTGTTGGATGGTGGGAGTGGAGTAGGTGATTGATGGATTGAGGGATGAGTGGAGACGAATAGATGATGAAATGAGAGGAAATAGGAGAGGTGAGTGTGGATGAATGCATTGGAGGCGTAATGCGTGCGAGAGGAAAAGGCAACGCCGAGTGGTTGAAGGAATGTGTGGATGAATGGATGAAGGCATGGTAGGCGTAATGGCGGGAAGGCGAAAAGGTGGAGAGGAGGAAAGGAGGGTAGAATGAATGAGTAGTGGAGTGTTGGATGGTGGGAGTGGAGTAGGTGATTGATGGATTGAGGGATGAGTGGAGGCGGGTAGATGATGAAATGAGAGGAAATAGGAGAGGTGAGTGTGGATGAATGCATTGGAGGCGAAATGCGTGCGAGAGGAAAAGGCAACGCCGAGTGGTTGAAGGAATGTGTGGATGAATGGATGAAGGCATGGTAGGCGTAATGGCGGTAAGGCGAAAAGGCGGAGAGGAGGAAAGGAGGGTAGAATGAATGAGTAGTGGAGTGTTGGATGGTGGGAGTGGAGTAGGTGATTGATGGATTGAGGGATGAGTGGAGGTGAGTAGATGATGAAATGAGAGGAAATAGGAGAGGTGAGTGTGGATGAATGCATTGGAGGCGAAATGCGTGCGAGAGGAAAAGGCAACGCCGAGTGGTTGAAGGAATGTGTGGATGAATGGATGAAGGCATGGTAGGCGTAATGGCGGGAAGGCGAAAAGGTGGAGAGGAGGAAAGGAGGGTAGAATGAATGAGTAGTGGAGTGTTGGATGGTGGGAGTGGAGTAGGTGATTGATGGATTGAGGGATGAGTGGAGGCGAATAGATGATGAAATGAGAGGAAATAGGAGAGGTGAGTGTGGATGAATGCATTGGAGGCGAAATGCGTGCGAGAGGAAAAGGCAACGCCGAGTGGTTGAAGGAATGTGTGGATGAATGGATGAAGGCATGGTAGGCGTAATGGCGGTAAGGCGAAAAGGCGGAGGAGGAGGAAAGGAGGGTAGAATGAATGAGTAGTGGAGTGTTGGATGGTGGGAGTGGAGTAGGTGATTGATGGATTGAGGGATGAGTGGAGGCGGGTAGATGATGAAATGAGAGGAAATAGGAGAGGTGAGTGTGGATGAATGCATTGGAGGCGAAATGCGTGCGAGAGAAAAGGCAACGCCGAGTGGTTGAAGGAATGTGTGGATGAATGGATGAAGGCATGGTAGGCGTAATGGCGGGAAGGCGAAAAGGTGGAGAGGAGGAAAGGAGGGTAGAATGAATGAGTAGTGGAGTGTTGGATGGTGGGAGTGGAGTAGGTGATTGATGGATTGAGGGATGAGTGGAGGCGGGTAGATGATGAAATGAGAGGAAATAGGAGAGGTGAGTGTGGATGAATGCATTGGAGGCGAAATGCGTGCGAGAGGAAAAGGCAACGCCGAGTGGTTGAAGGAATGTGTGGATGAATGGATGAAGGCATGGTAGGCGTAATGGCGGTAAGGCGAAAAGGCGGAGAGGAGGAAAGGAGGGTAGAATGAATGAGTAGTGGAGTGTTGGATGGTGGGAGTGGAGTAGGTGATTGATGGATTGAGGGATGAGTGGAGGCGGGTAGATGATGAAATGAGAGGAAATAGGAGAGGTGAGTGTGGATGAATGCATTGGAGGCGAAATGCGTGCGAGAGGAAAAGGAAACGCCGAGTGGTTGAAGGAATGTGTGGATGAATGGATGAAGGCATGGTAGGCGTAATGGCGGGAAGGCGAAAAGGTGGAGAGGAGGAAAGGAGGGTAGAATGAATGAGTAGTGGAGTGTTGGATGGTGGGAGTGGAGTAGGTGATTGATGGATTGAGGGATGAGTGGAGGCGGATAGATGATGAAATGAGAGGAAATAGGAGAGGTGAGTGTGCATGAATGCATTGGAGGCGAAATGCGTGCGAGAGGAAAAGGCAACGCCGAGTGGTTGAAGGAATGTGTGGATGAATGGATGAAGGCATGGTAGGCGTAATGGCGGGAAGGCGAAAAGGTGGAGAGGAGGAAAGGAGGGTAGAATGAATGAGTAGTGGAGTGTTGGATGGTGGGAGTGGAGTAGGTGATTGATGGATTGAGGGATGAGTGGAGGCGGGTAGATGATGAAATGAGAGGAAATAGGAGAGGTGAGTGTGGATGAATGCATTGGAGGCGAAATGCGTGCGAGAGGAAAAAGGCAACGCCGAGTGGTTGAAGGAATGTGTGGATGAATGGATGAAGGCATGGTAGGCGTAATGGCGGTAAGGCGAAAAGGTGGAGAGGAGGAAAGGAGGGTAGAATGAATGAGTAGTGGAGTGTTGGATGGTGGGAGTGGAGTAGGTGATTGATGGATTGAGGGATGAGTGGAGGCGGGTAGATGATGAAATGAGAGGAAATAGGAGAGGTGAGTGTGGATGAATGCATTGGAGGCGAAATGCGTGCGAGAGGAAAAGGCAACGCCGAGTGGTTGAAGGAATGTGTGGATGAATGGATGAAGGCATGGTAGGCGTAATGGCGGTAAGGCGAAAAGGCGGAGAGGAGGAAAGGAGGGTAGAATGAATGAGTAGTGGAGTGTTGGATGGTGGGAGTGGAGTAGGTGATTGATGGATTGAGGGATGTGTGGAGACGAATAGATGATGAAATGAGAGGAAATAGGAGAGGTGAGTGTGGATGAATGCATTGGAGGCGAAATGCGTGCGAGAGGAAAAGGCAACGCCGAGTGGTTGAAGGAATGTGTGGATGAATGGATGAAGGCATGGTAGGCGTAATGGCGGTAAGGCGAAAAGGTGGAGAGGAGGAAAGGAGGGTAGAATGAATGAGTAGTGGAGTGTTGGATGGTGGGAGTGGAGTAGGTGATTGATGGATTGAGGGATGAGTGGAGGCGGGTAGATGATGAAATGAGAGGAAATAGGAGAGGTGAGTGTGGATGAATGCATTGGAGGCGAAATGCGTGCGAGAGGAAAAGGCAACGCCGAGTGGTTGAAGGAATGTGTGGATGAATGGATGAAGGCATGGTAGGCGTAATGGCGGTAAGGCGAAAAGGCGGAGAGGAGGAAAGGAGGGTAGAATGAATGAGTAGTGGAGTGTTGGATGGTGGGAGTGGAGTAGGTGATTGATGGATTGAGGGATGAGTGGAGGCGGGTAGATGATGAAATGAGAGGAAATAGGAGAGGTGAGTGTGGATGAATGCATTGGAGGCGAAATGCGTGCGAGAGGAAAAGGCAACGCCGAGTGGTTGAAGGAATGTGTGGATGAATGGATGAAGGCATGGTAGGCGTAATGGCGGTAAGGCGAAAAGGCGGAGAGGAGGAAAGGAGGGTAGAATGAATGAGTAGTGGAGTGTTGGATGGTGGGAGTGGAGTAGGTGATTGATGGATTGAGGGATGAGTGGAGGCGGGTAGATGATGAAATGAGAGGAAATAGGAGAGGTGAGTGTGGATGAATGCATTGGAGGCGAAATGCGTGCGAGAGGAAAAGGCAACGCCGAGTGGTTGAAGGAATGTGTGGATGAATGGATGAAGGCATGGTAGGCGTAATGGCGGTAAGGCGAAAAGGTGGAGAGGAGGAAAGGAGGGTAGAATGAATGAGTAGTGGAGTGTTGGATGGTGGGAGTGGAGTAGGTGATTGATGGATTGAGGGATGAGTGGAGGCGGGTAGATGATGAAATGAGAGGAAATAGGAGAGGTGAGTGTGGATGAATGCATTGGAGGCGAAATGCGTGCGAGAGGAAAAGGCAACGCCGAGTGGTTGAAGGAATGTGTGGATGAATGGATGAAGGCATGGTAGGCGTAATGGCGGGAAGGCGAAAAGGTGGAGAGGAGGAAAGGAGGGTAGAATGAATGAGTAGTGGAGTGTTGGATGGTGGGAGTGGAGTAGGTGATTGATGGATTGAGGGATGAGTGGAGGCGGGTAGATGATGAAATGAGAGGAAATAGGAGAGGTGAGTGTGGATGAATGCATTGGAGGCGAAATGCGTGCGAGAGGAAAAGGCAACGCCGAGTGGTTGAAGGAATGTGTGGATGAATGGATGAAGGCATGGTAGGCGTAATGGCGGTAAGGCGAAAAGGTGGAGAGGAGGAAAGGAGGGTAGAATGAATGA